>JBBPLO010000849.1:0-14278 GCA_038089835.1 Retiboletus flavoniger | reverse complement strand
TAGAAAGCCAAGGATGAGTACTTTACCCGATCCCACCAACCCTAAGCGGGATTCCCACGCTATGAAGTGCTACATTGCCACCAGTCCAAAACTGCAAAACATTGCAACAGTTTTTGAGCTCACTGTACTAACATGCTTACACATATACTCTTGGCACTCACCAATGTGCTTGCCTGCTCCATTATATAATCCCTTGGCTGTTATACTTATAGTCACTCTCCACTCCTATATTTTCCTAAGCTTAATCCACTTGAGTTTATGGGATTCTAGCTTTACTAAATCTCTCACTTCACTCCTTTTTGCTTGATCCTTCAACCCATGGGCTAAGAAATCCCCTTATGCTAAGACCCCCTTGAATGGGACTACAGAAGATCCAAGTCCCATCTCCATTCTGAGTCTAAGGTTTATCCTTGAGACTTACTCCTTTGTCAGACTAGGAAAGCCTCCTAAGTCCTTCTTTGACTAATCTAGAGGAAGACCCTCTTGATTCCCTCATCCTTCATCCTCAGAATCCCACATTGAGTACCTGCTAGATATCTCGAGGCCTAGCATAACCAAGGGTTAAGTTTTCTCCTACAGATAACATTCAGGTCACTCTTACCCCACTTGAATTACTTTCTCATACTCAGTTTGCATAGGGTAATTTCCTGAACAATGTGCCATACTCCTGCATTCAGTCTGCATAGGATGATTCCCTGGACAACATGCCATCATTGAGCCCCACCACTGGTTCTGCCCTTGAACTTCTGTCCCAGAAGCTTCCTTCCCTGAACCCTTGTCACCCTCATCCCTTGACCACTCTGACCCAGACATTCCTCCCACAACCTGCAAAGAGGAAGAGGAAATCCTCCACTTATCCCATGACCTTTCCACCAGACTCTCTATTCCAAAAGTTCCTATCCCTCCTTTCCCCACTCCTATTGCCATGCAACCTGTCTTTCCTCTCCCTCTTTGACCTAATCCACTCTCTGTACTCACTGGGATCCCACTCACTCATACACTTCTCCTGTCCCCTAGGCCATCCACACCACCCATGTTTTCCCACAGAAAGAAACTTTACCTTGGAGCCCCTGAGCCCTTTGATGGGTCCTTTGATAAATCAGCACAGTAGCTCAACACTGTGTGATTCTATCTTCTCATCAATGAAGAAATCTATGACACTGATGCTAAATTCATTACCTTTGCTCTCTCATACATGACCAAAGGGTCAGCTGCCACATGAGCCACCACCTTCCACCAGAAGTGTATGACCACTGGCACCATCACCCTCAGAAAACTTCCAGACTTTGTCAAAAACTTTGAAACTACTTTCAAACATTAGAATACCATCAGGACTGCCATTGCATGGCTCACCACCACTTGGATGACCAAAAACAAGAATGACTACAAACCCACACTGGTTGACTATATCACCTAGTTTAGAAACTATGTCACCATTGCTGGCATCACAGAGCAAAATATCTTTATTGCCTATCTTGCCACAGGACTACTCCAACCCCTGATGTACAAAATTTACTCCATGGAAAAACCACCCACCATGGTCAAGATACTTTCAAACCCTCTGAAACCAAGCCCAAGAAATATCTGAAGGAACCCTTTACCCTACCTCTCAGTCTCATACCCCTTTTACCCCATGAAAAGACCCAAATGTCATGAATGTAAATGTCATCTAAACCATCAGAAAACTTACCCCCAAAGAAAGGTAACAATCCATGGACAAAGAACTCTGCTTCTGCTGTCACCAATTCAGGCACACCTTCCTCAAATACCCTATTTTCCCCTTGACCCCAGTCAAAACTCTGGTCAAAAAGGTAGCTGAAGTAGTTGAAGAAATCCCACAACTACAAGAGATAGATGATGATGATAAAGATGAGGCTGAGATTGTAAGCAACATCTTCACCTCTAAGAATTTTTGAAACAGGAGACTACTTTGATGTTAGATCCTCCCCTTGTAGTATCTGGACTAGTAGCATTCTTGACAAAATCTATGCAAATTCCCAATCAAGTGATCCTATCCATGCATACAATGAAAACCATTGACACCCATGCCCTCACAGATAGTGGAGCCAATATCTCCTACATCAATTAAGCCTTCATTCAAAAACACTGACTTTCCTTGACCCCTCTCTTCACCCCAATCCTAGCCTGGAACACCAACAGATCTCTCAACCAGAAAGGGAAGATCACCCACACCTGTTTCCTATTCCTCAATGTTGGAGGACTTGCTCAAAAAGTCCTCCTTCATATTATGCATCTAGGATGAGACAATATCATCCTGGGACTTTCCTGGCTATGAACAGCCAACCCTACCATCAACTGGGTGAAATGAATCTTTCTCCTCTCTGAAAACATAGACCAATCAAAACTTCTCTATGAAGAACACAAGAAGAGCATTGCCCAAAATGACAAGCTCTTAGTATTGTAAAGTCTGGTCTGATTTGCTTTTTTAGCCTTTTTAGAAAAAACCAAACCATAACCAGTCTTTACAAATTCATCTTAGCACCAAAACCTAACTGGGCCACTCATAACCAGTCTTTCATAGAATGTCATAATTCACATGTATGCAACATGTTTCTTGGTATAAAAAATGACTGAGGGAGAAAAAACAAGCCCTGCCTTTTCTCTCAATCCCTCACAATGCCTTCCAATCACAGTAGAAAGTCCAACCACTTGTGAGTTCAAATGCAAAAGGCTCATAATCTGCATGAATCTACTAGTAAAGTTACCAGATTTCACCCTTCAAAGTCTAAGTGTAGCCAGCAAAGAAAGGGGAAGAAACATGCCACTACTGACAGTTCCTTGTCATCAACTTCGAGTAATGAGGAACAAGATTCACATGGCAGTAAAAAACAGCACACAGAGAAGAGGCAGCATCAGACAAGTTGTACCTCATTTGAGGAGGTTGTAGATGCAGTTCAGAAAGAAATCAGTGAATTGGAAGTCAACAAAGACAATGAGGAAGAGGATGTTGAGGTTGGCAACAGGCAGGGGTGCAGGGCAACCAATGACTTTGGCAATGCAGACAAAAAAGTGTGCTATAAACATTGTTTAGCCTCAATATATTGATGTGGTATGCTCTGGCAGAATGACAGCATGCAGGACAAGCACTGTGGTGAACCAAAAGATGTCCAAATAATCAAAAAGTGAAATACAAAAGATCTACTTACAATATTCTTGGATCAAGTGACAGTGCAATTTATCATGACAGATGGTCAAAACAAGTTGAAGGTGGGATGTTGGTGCTTGGTCTGCAAGTGAGTGACATTGTTACTATATGCCAGCTAGTATTGATACTTACTGGGAAATCTGGAAAACAGAAATAACGAGGAGTTTATTAAAAAGTAAGGTAAATAAAAGGCATTTCACATTGGGTCAAATTCATCTTGCTGGGTTCACATTCGCTCCCACTATGGGTTGTATGAACAACGCTGTGCAGAACAAGACATTATCAAAAACCACCACATGGTTGTGCATGACATCTTGGAGCAATGAAAGTGAAAAAAGAAAAGCAGTGACTTACAGCCTATGCTTGATGCCATGTTGCTCTGTGTTCCCAATTCACAGTTATTCTCAAGGAAAGAGGTCTTGAAATGCATTGCCTAGTTTATTGTATGTGACAATCAGGTAAGTCTGTTTGTACTAAATTTCTACTATTGAACTAATTGAGACATAAAATTGCCAGTTGCTTGTGGTGGCTGACAAGATGGCTTTTTGAAACTGCATGGTAGCAATGTGGCCAACCACTACCAAGGCTGAAATCCCATCAAGCCACAACATTAGTGCTTTTATTCACAATGAGTTTGTCAACTTCATCAAGCAGCTCAAGGAGGAAATTTAAGTTAGTCACATCTTTACTTTCTTTTTTTCTGGCACTCAGACTTTCAATGAATAGTCACCATCCACTGGTCATGTCTCGACCACCATGGACCTCTGATCCATCAAGCAAACAAAGGCAGCATTCTTGGGCATCACAGCACATTGGATCCAGGTCAACAACTATCCTAAAAAGTGAACATTACTCTTGCAAGTAATTGCTTTTTGGGCCTTTTTGGATGTACACAGTGGAAACAACATAGTATGCTACTTCATTGGCCTCTCTGAGAGGGCTGGCATCATTACCTTGACATCAAGCAAGCTCTTGTGTCTCACTGCTGACAATATCTCCTCAAACAACAAAGCTGCTGACATAGCTGAACATCTTCTCCACCATTGTTATGTCTACTCATTCAGTTCGGACTCAAATCACCTCACTTGCCTCACACACATTATCAATCTCACCATCATCTCAGTTCTTTCCACCATCATGAAGATATCCAATGTTGACATGACAACTATCATTTGGGAGTTCAATTCCACTCTTCCTCAGAATCACATGCTCAATGACTCATTGGACATTGTTACCACCATCTGCACACTCGCCATCAAGATGTAGTACTCAGGACAGCACATTGAATACTTTGAAATGCTACAAATGAAGTGTGGTATCAATCCACCTTTATCGATTCCATTGCACAGTAATGTTCAGTGGGATATGGCTGATGGAATGCTTGCCCAAGCTCATGAACTCCATCAGGTGTATATATCTGATCACTAAAGTTGATCTTTGCACAGTACTGATTACTGTTTCCATTGTTCCAATCTATCAACATGTTTATCAACTCAGTAGATGAGCTTTATGGCCCCATTACAATGGTCCAGCATGATGGACATATGAAGCATATATTATGGATGAAGTTTGCCTTATCAACAAGGGATTGGGAACATGTTTATGACACATATTCTCTTATTGCTGTATGCATGCTCCTATGACAATTCCACTACAATAAACTAACTATTTTGCATACTCAGACCATGATCAGGATATGAATAACATCCAACTGTTACGTGTAGCATATGCGAGAGGACAAAGGTTTGAGGGAGTTTCAACTACTAGGCGATACTCACAAAGAGACCAAACGTCTAGTAGGAAAACTGGGGTTCAAGTGGTCCTTAGATTCGCTAAGGCAGAGTCTAGTTCTTAGAGTCGCTAAGAACAGGGTGGGGGACTAAGGAGGACTCAAGATAATACACTAGTATTGCACAGATCAAGAATGGAGGTTATACATGACTGATGCTAAGTATTTATGGAAGGAAGGATTTCCTGCACACAGACCAAAGGTAACTAATGGAAAATAGGGGGACGACTAAGTATAAGAGAACTTAGTTAGAAGTATAGTCCGCAGGGATAGTCGTTAAGGAAACGCTATCAAGGAGATCATAGAAGGTCTGCCAATGAAGAAATATATCTCTGTGGCTCGAGGGGCGCATTGTCCATAGTAGGAGACTATGGAAGTAAAACGTACAAGGAGAAGAATACAATGAAAAGGAAAGAAAATTGTAACATTACCCCCTTCATATAATCGAGCTCCAGGCTCGATCAACAACCCATTCCTATGGAAGAGTTCTTCCAGTAGTATTACGACTGTGGATATGCATCCCTTTTCTTTCTTTCCTTTTACTTAGCTATGTCTTCTTTCGTCCTCACTGCCTTCAGACATCAGGTATGCCGTTACTGCCTCATGTACCGCTTCCCCAGTTCCACCCACCTTTCACTGACAACCAGCATTCTTCAGAACTATTGTATTAATAGCTATGACTTGTTGTGACTCAGTCTCTTATCGACTGACTCACCTCTTATCTCTGATGCTGACATGTCCCCTTACATAACCCTTTCGGCAGTACTATTTAAACCCTGGTATCTCCGCATGTATTTCCTTAAGCTTAGTCTTCTTGAATACTATGAGTTACTTGGCCTCCTCCTCGCTCCTCTCGTCATCAGTATCGACACACTAAGACTGAGAGTCGTTCCTTAGTCTTCCCTTATTCCCAAGTCAAGAAATCCCCTTAGACTCTCTCTACGACTCTGCAGATCTTCCCAACAAGTAACCTTCATCTCCAGTATTAGGTATTGGACCTATATCTCGTTGTACCTGAAGTCCTCTATTGGTGTACCTTCCTAAGTCCACCTCATTCATCCTTCGTCGAGGCAGTTACTCACTCGAGATCCTGTTGGTTCTAGCCCGACATAACAAAAGACTAAGCTTGTCTCTATGGGCGACTACTAGGTCGTTTCCACTCCTCACCCTACTCCCACCATCAGTCCAAACAGGGTGATTCCCTGGATGCTTGCGCACCCCACTCCCACTCTTAGCCTGAACAGGGTAACTCCCTGGGCAATGCGCCACCATTGATCCAAGGACCCCCACCCAGTGGTCCCTCCCTTGTGACAACATCGTCGAACAACCTTCGTCCCCCAAACTCTCATCCCCCTTGTCCCTCAATCACTCCAATCTGGACATCTACCCCACCACCCGGGAAGAACAAGAGGAAACCCTTCAACTCTCTCATGACCTATCTGCCCAACTCAATCTTCTGCGAGTTCCTACCCCTCCATCTCCCACTCCCACTACCTTGCAACCTGTCTTTCCTCTCCCTTCCAGACCTAGCCCACACCCGGTGCTCACTGGGTTCCCTCTATCTTGAATGCATCCCATGTTCCCTAGGCTTCCTCTGTCCCGAACAACTATGTCCTCAGCAAAGGAACTCCATCTTGGAACCCCTACACCCTTCAATGGGTCCTACGATACATCCATACAGTGGCTTCACACTGTACAGTTCTACCTCCTCGTCAATGAGGATGTCTATGACACCAACACTAAACAAATCGCGTTCGCCCTCTCCCACATGACTGAAGGATCTGCTGCCACCTGGGCAGCCACCTTCCATCAAAAATGTATGACCACCGGCATCATCTCACTTGGAAAACTCTCCGATTTCATTAAAGAATTCAAGACCACCTTCGAGCACCAGGACTCTATCGGCAATGCCATTGCCTGGCTTACCACCACACGAATGATCAGAAAGAAAGGGACCTACAAACTTTCTCTAACTAAGTATATCGCTGACTTCTGCAATAATGTGGTCATCTCCAAGATCGTCAATGATAACGTCCTCATCGCTTATCTCTCCGCAGGATTACTGCAAACCCTGATGATGAAAATCTACTCCATGGAATCCCCGCTGACTACCGTCAAGGATTGGTACAAAAAGGCCATCCATTTCCAAACTATGTGGGAGCAAACTCAAGAAATCACTAAAAGAACCTACTGTCCTACTTCCCAAAACACCTCCTCATCGTCCTTCACCCCCTGAAAAGACCCCAACGCTATGGACATAGATGTCATCTAAACCATTGGGAAACTTACTCCTGAAGAAAGGAAACACTACATCAAGAAAAAACTTTGCTTCCAATGCCGACAACCTGGACACTCTTCCCTCTGATGTCCTGCTTTTTCTCAACAGCGTCCCACAGGTACTTCCACCCGACCCACCAAGAAGGTTGCCGAGATAGCCGAAGAAGAAATCCCTCGTCTTCAAGAGATCAAGAATGATGACGATAAAAACGACGACGAAGAATACATGAAAGCAGTCTTCCTCCAGGATTTTTAACAAGGAAGCCTATCTCGATGTTAGCACCTTCCTTTATAAACTCTGTACTTGTAACAATGACTACCAAATCTATGCAAATCCTAGTCCAAGTCATCTGTCCCTTGTACATAAAGAAAACCATTGACACCTCAGCTCTCGTAGACAGCAGGGCAAACATCTCCTGCATCAACAGAGAATTCATGGCAAAACACAAGCTACCCACTATGAAACTCTCCATCCTGATCCTAGCACAAAATGCTGATGAATCCTTAAACAAGAAAGGAAAAATCACCCACACCTCTTCTCTTTTCATCGTTGTCGGTGGACTCACTCATCAAGTCCTCCTCCACGTAATGCACCTCGGATGAGATAATGTCATTCTCGGACTCCCATGGCTCCACACCAATAACCCTAAGATTGACTGGTCCAAGAGGACCCTCTTCCTCGACAAAACCATGGATCAATCAAAGCTTTGCAAAGAGAAAATCTGATTAGACCAAAACCGACATGATAAAATCTATACCTTCCCCATCCATGAGTCCAACTCCATTCCCATGTGAACCATTTCCCAAGACCACCTTTGGAACTACAACAACTGGACCACCGAAGACATCTTCTTGAATACCGCCATCTGTAATCGATCCATCTTCCAGATAGTCCGATACAGATCCTGCTTCCTCTGAATCTCGCAAATCACCAAGATTACCCAGGCTACTGAACTCGCCAAAGCCGAAGCCCTCAACACACCGAAAACCACCCTTCCCCCTGAATACCAACAATTCATGTCGGTATTCTCTAAAGACGCCGCCGACCACCTCCTGCCGACCCAACCTTACAACCATGAGATCAAGGTAAAACCTGACTTTGTCCCCAATATCGGGAAAGTATACCCTTTCTCCCCTGCAGAAAAAGAAGCCGCAGATAAATTCATTGACAAAAACCTAACAGCTGGGAAGATCTCCCCATCTAACTCTCTCCAAGCTTCCCCCTTCTTCTTCGTCCACAAGAAGGACAGCAGTCTCTGACCCTGTCAAGACTACCGAAAACTCAACAAAGCCACGGTCCAGGACACCTACCCCCTACCCTTGATCTTGGAACTAATCGACAAACTCTGAGACGCCAAGAAGTCCACCAAGTTTGACGTATGATGGGGGTACAACAATGTCCAAATCAAACCCGAAGACCGATGGAAAGCTGCCTTTGTCACCCACTGCAGCCTATTCCAACCAAACATGATGTTCTTTGGACTAACCAATTCACCTGCCACGTTCCAAAGATTCATGAATGACTCCTTCCGCGACATGATCGCCGAAGGATGGCTAGTCATCTACATGGATGACCTTCTTATCTTCTCCCCAGATGACCAACTCCACACTGAACGCATCAAATGCATCCTTCAATGCATGACCAAGTTAGATCTCCATTTGAAACTCGAAAAGTGTAAGTTTGCCACTGAGGAAGTCAAATAACTCGGAATGATTGTCCGACTGGGCCATGTCGCTATGGACCCAGTAAAACTCGAAGGCATTTTCAAATGGCCTTCTCCCACCATCGTGAAGCAAGTCCGATCCTTCCTCAGGTTTGCTAACTTTTACAGGCGATTCATTGCCAACTACTCTACCATCGCACGACCCCTCATTGACCTCACCAAAAAAGCACAACCCTGGGACTGGAACTCCGACTGTCAGACCGCCTTCGAAGACCTTAAGGCGCATTTCCTCAAACGTCCCATCCTCCAACTCCCCAACATCTTGGCCCAATTCACCATCGCTACCGATGCCTCCAAGTTTGCCATGGGAGGTATTCTCCAACAGCTCGACGAGAACGGGGAATGGAAACCCTGTTCATTCATTTCACAGTCATTCCTTCCTGCAAAACAAAACTACGACATCCATGACTGCAAATTCCTTGCAGTCATCCACGCTCTCCAAGCATGAAAACACTACCTCTGCAGCTCTCCTTTCCCTGTTCAGGTCTTCACTGACCACAAGAACCTCATCTACTTCCACAAACCCCAGGACCTAAACTGTCGACAAGCTTAGTGGCTCCTTGACCTCGCTGACTTCAATCTGAAATTCTCCTACACTCCCGCCACACAACTCACCAGGCCAGATGCCCTCTCCAGGCGACCTGACCATGACTCGAAGGAATTGGACAATGCCGACACCACTCTCCTCCCCACAGACCTCTTCGTCTCCTCTGTCGATACTCTCCTCATGGACCAAATCAAAGACAGCTGTTGGACCGATGCCACCACCCTCACCACCCTCCAATCCATCTCTAGCAAACTCCCTACCTCCTTCCACTCCCGCCTCTCACTGTGGCAAACCATTGATGATCTCCTCACATTCAACAGCCGAGTCTACGCACCACCCGACGCCCATCAGGCCATCCTAGCCAAACACCATGACCATCTCTCCACTGGCCATCCCAGCTTCTTTAAAACTCATCAACTAGTCTCCGTCCAGTACTGGTGGCCAGCTATGGCTGCCTACATCTGCTCCTATGTCTCCGGCTGTGCCACGTGCCAACAAAATAAAACCAATACTCACCTGACGACACCACCCCTCATTTCTATTCGCTCCACCTGCTCCTGCCCCTTCCAACAAATCTCTTGCAATCTGATCACAGATCTACCCCCCTCGGGAGGATTTGATAGTCTCCTGGTCATGGTTGACCATGGCCTTATGATGGGGGTAATTCTCTGCCCCACAAAAAAATCCATCGACGCTGCCAGCATGGCCACCCTCTTCGCCCACAAAGTGTACTCTCGCTTTGGCCTCCCCAACAAAATCATCTCTGACTGAGGTCCCCAGTTCACCTCTGCCTTCTCCAAAGAACTCGCCCGCATCCTCAACTACAAATTAGCACTCTCCACAGCATTCCACCTGCAAACCAATGGAGAAACCGAACAGGTAAACCAAGAAATAGAAACCTACCTTCGCATCTTCTATGGAGATTCCCCTGCCTCATGGGCAGATTGTATCCTGCAGGCAGAATTTACCCATAACCACCGACCCCACTCCATAACCAATCAATCTCCCTTCTTTCTCCTTATGAGTTATGAACCTAACCCTCTACCCACTATAGTTCCCACGTCAAATGTCCCTGCCATTGAACTTTGACTTCAACAACTCTCTTCGGCTTGCAATGAAGCGTTAGCTTCGCATGAACTCACCCACCAAATGATGGCAGTGAGATCCCATCGTCCCTTCACTCCATTCCAGAAGGGCGACCAGGTTTGGCTGGAAGCTCGTAACCTCCACCAAGAACTCGCTAACCCCAAATTCTCCCCCAAAAGAAAAGGACCCTTCGTTATCTCAGACGTCCTCTCCACAGTCACTTATCAACTAAAACTACCAAAGACTTGGAAGATCCACCCAGTCTTTTACATGTCCCTCCTATCGCCCTATCGGCAAAACACTATCTATGGCCCCCATTTCAAAAAGAACCCACTGGATCTCATTGGTGGACAAGCAGAGTACAAAATAGAAAAAATCATATGTCACAAAGGTGCTTTGGATAAGCGCCACTATCTGGTCAGGTGGAAAGGGTATTTCACCAATGACAACTCCTGGCTTCCTGAAAAAGAACTCAAACACACATGGACCACCTGTTACGTGTAGCGTACAATGGATGGTTCTATGTGGCTGGGATCGTCTATGGGTGATTCTCACAAAGAGACCGACGTTGGATACAGACTTGGGGCCGAGGAGTCATTCTTAGAATCGCTAAGACGACCGTACAATGGAGGACTCGAGGTGACAAAGATCGTCTACAGGCAATACTCACGAAGAGACCAACATCTGATAGAGATATAGGACAAGGGAGCCATCCTTAGAATCGCTAAGGTTGTTGAGCTCTGAGGGACTAGGAGGGACTCAGGAAGATACGCTAATATTGCGCAAATCGAGAATGGGGAATACATGGTAAACTACTGTGTATATATATAAGTGTTACCATGTGGAGATAAGCAGTGATAAGAGATAAGGGACAAGGCGAAAGGAGAGACTGCGGATGCCAAGAGCGAGAAGGTGACAAAGGGGTATGCTAAAAGAGATGAGGGCGAGAGACAGGGCGGGCGTGGGGTAGACCGGGCCATGGAGGAGATGATGATGGAGAAAAAGAGCAGGCGCAGGGTAGACCGGGCCATGGAGGAGATGATGATGGAGAAAAGGAGTAGGCGTGGGGTAGGCCAGGCCATGGAGGAGACGATGATGGAGAAAAGGAGCAGGTGTGGGGTAGACCGGGCCATGGAGGAGACGATGATGGAGAAAAGGAGCAGGCATGGGGTAGGCCGGGCCAAGGAGGAGACAATGATGGAGAAAAAGAGCAGGTGCGGGGTAGACCGGGCCATGGAGGAGACGATGATGGAGAAAAGGAGCAGGCGCAGGGTAGGCCGGGCCAAGGAGAAGACGATGATGGAGAAAAAGAGCAGGCGTGGGATAGGCCGGGCCGTGAACTAAGCTAAAAGATGAAAAAGAGAGGAGTAGGAGGTGGGAGGGAGTCTACGAGGGGAGAAAAACCGTAACACCACCCTGTCCACATACAAAAAGGCAAACCACCATGCCTTCCCTATGTAGTTCTTCCTCCCCTCTGTTTCTCACTCGTAGTCACTACATCAAAAAGAAAAGAAAACCATCATGAACACCACCACTGTCTCCCCCGTTTCTCTCTCTATCTCTACCATATCATCACTACGTTCCTCTCCCCCTATCTCTTCTTTCCTCGCTGACAATGTCGTGTCCGTCAAGGATTTACCTACAGACTTTCCTATGATAGCTTCTCATGCATCCACAGTCTATGACCCTCTATCCTCTGAATCCTGTGTCCCCTCTCCAGGATGGGGAAACCCTAGTTCTCCGTCCGCCCCTTGTTGGGGCAACCAAACTCCCTCACCCAAACTCCCTCCGGTCTCCCTCGCCACCATTGTTCCCACCCCCATCCTTAGCATTGATGTCCCCCTCTACGCACATCATATGCATGAAGATTACCCTTCCTGTAATGACATGCAGGAACTCGCCTCTGCCCTCATGGACTCATGCATCATGATCCCTCTCCAATCATTCATTGAAGACGCCTCCCCGATCGAGCTTATATCCAAGCTCTATCTACAGATTGCTTGCCTCGGTCTAATCCCCCCTCAACCCTCTGACACAGACCTTGCCTACCTTGGATCTGTAATCTCCACCATCCATAGAGAGGCTAGAGCCATCATACTCCACCTAGGCTACCAACTTGGAGCGCTGGAGTTCTTCCAGGATCTTGACCGTTATCAGAGAGAGTTTGCAGCCAGATGAACCACTAGGGACCAGATGGTCCCAATCACTTCCTCCTCCCTCGCATCTCCCATCAACTCGGCCGAACTAGACTTCTTAGCCCGAGTGGAAGCAGCATGGACAGGCAACAAAGGCCATACCCCCCTCAACCCTTCACACCCCCACTATCGGAAAGTGTGCTACCATTGCCATCGACTCGGTCACTTTTGGACTGAATGTCATGTCTACCAGTGCCCACTCTGTCTCAACTTCACACCAGGCCACCCCCAGTCTCAATGTCCCCTCTGGCGACCCCCCGCTCCCCCCATCATCTCATTGTCCTCTGGGTCCTCTCGTAATTCCTGATCCCCTTTCCACCATGGAAATCGCTGCTCGCAACCAACACCTCTGCAATCTATTCCTCCTCCCAGGCATCGCATGAACTGCTGCCTGCAATGGAACCCCTTCCCAGTCAAAGCTGCTAACTACAGCAATGATGACGTCGATGACGTCTTCGATGAAGAAGCTTATGCTAACATGACTGGATCCCCCAGGATGGGCTACATCGACCTTTAGAGTTAGGGTCATCGGAGACTCCCCACCTAGTACAGGGGTAATGTTATGACTGTGGATACATATCCCTTTCCTTTCTTTCCTTTTACTTAGCTATGTCTTCTTTTGTCCTCACTGCCTTTGGACATCAGGTATGCCGTTACTGCCTCATGTACCGCTTCCCTGGTTCCACCCACCTTTTGCCAACCACTGGCATTCTTCGGAACCGTTGTATTAATAGCTATGACTCATTGTGACTCAGTCTCTTATCAACTGACTCACCTCTTATCTCTGACGCTGACGCATCCCCTTACATAACCCTTTCGGCAGTACTATTTAAACCCTGATATCTCCACATGTATTTCCTTAAGCTTAGTCTTCTCGAATACTACAAGTTACTTGGCCTCCTCCTCACTCCTCTTGTCGTCAGTATCGACACACTAAGACTAAGGGTTGTTCCTTAGTCTTCCCTTGTTCCCAAGTCAGGGAATCTCCTTAGACACTCTCTACGACTCTGTGGGTCTTCCCAATGAGTAACCTTCATCTCCAATATTAGGCATTGGATCTATATCTCGTCGTACCTGAAGTCCTCTATTGGTGTACCTTCCTAAGTCCACCTCGTTCATCCTTCATCGAGGCAGTTACTCACTTCAGATCCTGTTGGTTCTAGCCCGACATACAGTGACTCCAAAAACTGTTCCAATAACTAACCCCAAACCGGGGCATGAAGCACCCCGCAATCACCCGTGGGAATCACACCTCGCTTTGGTGAGACCAAACAAAGTACAAACCATTGGCTACGAATCGGTCCCTGGGTCATGTGATTCGGCTCAGGGGCTGTAGAGATATGCCTATTTTAAATCAGGAATACCATTGGAACAGTTTTTGGACTTTTGATACTGAGAGGATATTTGGTATGTATCAGTACTTGGTGTATCCTCCTTTGGCCTTAACCACAGCCTGTACCCTCCTTGGCATGCTTTCAATCAACTTTTGACACT
>JBBPLO010000848.1:0-14280 GCA_038089835.1 Retiboletus flavoniger | reverse complement strand
GGGATTCGAAGAATGGGGATGCGAGGGAGAGAAAGAGTTTGAAGACGCGAAAATCGACATTGTCTGATGAACGCAAGATGATATCTGCCTTTTTGTGATTGAATGGCTTAGCGGCATGGATGGGGCCTTTGTGTGCTAAGATAGCGGAGACTTCATATTCCTCTTCCTGGTTGATAAGGTCAGGTGGTGGGGATGAGAAGCTAGGGCCGAAGGCGGCAGTGGTATGATAGGGCGATAGAAGTGACGCGTGGAAGACATCGTGGATTTTCCAGGAAGGGGGAAGACGGAGTTGATAAGATAAGGAGGATATGACTTGAGTGATTTCAAATGGTTCCAGTTGCTTGGGGGAGAGTTTCCTGGAAGGGTAATATAGCCGGAGATTGGTGGTTTTGAGCCAGACCTTATCTCCTACTTTCCAGGGGTTGAACCTTTTCCAGGAGTGGAATATTATAGTCTTGCGGGCGATTTCGTGAGCTGCGAGAGCTTCCTTTCGAGAGGAGTCTAGGACGGAGAGTCGTTCCTCTAGGGCGGGGATAAAGGTCTTTCCGAAGGGAGGGAAGGATCAGGGTTTGTAGCTGTAAAGTAGGGAGAATGGGGATTTTTTGGTGGAAGAATGAGGGGCGGAGTTATGATGGAATTCGGCAGCGGAGAGTAGGGAGGACCAAGAGTTGAAATTGTTAGCACAGAAGATTCTTAGGAATATTTCCAACTCCTGGTTGGTGCATTCGGTTTGGCCATCGGTTTGGGGATGATAGGCTGAGGATAAATGGATGTCGTATTTAAGCAGACGAGCTAGTTCTAGGGCAAAAGCGGAGGCAAACTGAGGGCCTCTATCGGAGATGACAGAGTCATATAGACCGAACCGTTTAAAGACGTTGTTGTAGAACAGTAATGTGACTCCCACAGCATCAATGGTTTTTGAGCAAGGGATTAAAATTACCCCCTTACTAAGGCCATGGTCAACCACAACCATGATGGAGTCGTGTCCATCGGACCGGGGAAGGTCGGTGATCAGATCTACGGAAAGTTGACGAAAGGGAAGGGAGGTCGTGGAAGGGATCGGGAACAATGGGGGTCGAGTTGGGTGGGTGTTGGGTTTGGATTGCTGACAGGTCTGGCATCCTCTGACGAAATGCCGGACAAAAGAGGAGAGTCCCAGCCATCAGAAGTCTCATTCGAGGAGAGCTTGGGTGTGGAAGGTGCCCATGTGACCAGAGAGGGGGGAGGAATGGAGGGAGTGGAGGAGTGATGATCGGGCAGCAGGGGGTATATACATGCGATTTTGGTAAAACGGGTGGCCGTTGTCGAAGGACCAGTCCGAGGCGGAGGAGCGAGGGAAGAGTGGGGAGCCAGAGGATATTTTGGAGATGGCGTCGAGGACCAATGGGTCATGAGTGGAGGAGGATTTAATGTGGGCGGCAAGGGAGAGGTCTAG
The DNA here is from genome assembly GCA_038089835.1 of Retiboletus flavoniger. NCBI lineage: Eukaryota > Fungi > Basidiomycota > Agaricomycetes > Boletales > Boletaceae > Retiboletus > Retiboletus flavoniger. Next base: position 12,845 of record JBBPLO010000848.1, on the reverse strand, counting down.
GGCATTGATGACGACAGGGTCAGGGAGAATTGAGGAATCTAAGTTATCGGAGGAGGTGTCGACGTGATCTTGGCAAGAGAGAGCGTCGGCAGGGCCCATTTGTGACCCCGGGGAGACTTTCCACAGGATGTTGAAGTCCTGGAGGAAAAGTGCCCAGCGTGCTTGGCGGCGGGATAGTTTACGAGGGTCGCGGATGTAGGAGAGATTTTTGTGGTCAGTGATAATGGTGATGGGGAGTGAGGAACCTAAGAGATAATGGTGCCATTCCATGAGGGCAAGGATGACGGCAAGGAGTTTGCGGTCATAGATGTCATAGTTTCATTCTGTGGGGGCAAAGGTTTTAGAGAAGTAGGCGATGGGTTGGAGGTCTCCATTGACATTGTGCTGCATGAGAACGGTGCCAGCGGTGAAGAGGGAGGCGTCAGTCATGATGGAGAAGGGTTTGGAGGGATCTGGGAGGGCGAGGACGGGGGCGGAGCAGAATGAGGAAATGAGTGTGGAGAAGGCGTGCTGTTGGAATGGGGACCAAAGCCACGGTTGGTCTTTGCGGGTTAAGAGGGTGAGGGGAGTGACAATGTTGGAGAAGTTAGGGATGAATTTTCGGTAGAAATTAGCGAAGCCGATGAAGGATCGAATGCCTTTGACAGAGGTGGGGGGTTTCCAATCACAGATGGCTGAGAGTTTCAGGGGGTCCATGCAAAGTTGTCCGTGACCAATGATGAGACCAAGATATTCCATGGTTGGCATGTCGAAGGAACATTTGGTGATTTTCATGGATAGGTTGTTTTCATGGAGTCGCTGAAGAACCCGGCGAGTGCGTTTGTGGTGAAGAGTGAGGGTGCCCTTAGTATGGAGGCCCAAGTCATCCATGTAGATCTTCAGCCATCGTTCAGCGATCATATCGGCGAAAATGTGGTTCATGAAGGCTTGGAAGGTGGAGGGTGCATTGTTGAAACCAAAGAACATGCAGGTGGGTTCAAATAACCCGAGGGGGGTGATGAAGGCTGCTTTCCATTGGTCGGTCTCTCGGAGGTGGATATTATTGTAGCCCCATTGAATGTCCATCTTGGTGAAGTAATCGGTGTCTCACATTTCATCGATGAGGTTGGAGATAAGAGGTAAGGGGTAAGCATTATGGATGGTGTGGCCATTGAGGTATCAGTAATCCTGGCATGGGCGGAGGGATCCATCCTTTTTAGGAATGAAGAAGAACAGGGAAGCCTGAGGGGATTTTGAGGGGACGATACGACCAGTTTTGAGATGTTCGTCAACGAAGTTTTGAAGGGCAATCTTCTCCACAGGGTTGAGGGAATAGATCTTGGTGATTTTTGGGACAAAGGTGTCCTTGAGATCGATGGTGTGATCGAAGGGTCGATGGGAGGGTAGTTGGTTATGGGTGGATTCGGCAAAGACGTCAGTGAAATCAGCACAAAAGGTGGGGATGGTGGTATCCTTTGTTTGATTGGTAATGGCCAATTCAGTAGAGATGGTCGTTTTGTTCACCGTTTCTTCCAGAAAGCCATTCAGGGGAGGATCCTCACAAAGAGACCTCTCAACCCTCTTGGGCTTGTAGGAAGGGAAGGTGAGCGTGCACCATTTCCAGTCAATGGTAGAGTTCCACATGGATAGCCAGGGGGTACCGAGGATAATTTGGGGGTGTTTTAGTTGGAGGACAAAGAGTTCAGTGGGGAAGGAGAGGGAGTCGCATGTCATGTAGGTGTTTACCGTCCAGTTGATTCGTCCAGAGCAGTTTTCAGATCCATCTACGTTGAATGCGAGTATTGGTGATCGAAGGCAATGGAGTGAGAATCGTCCTTTGGGGAGGAGTCTAGGGTCGATGAAATTTCTGGTTGCTCCGGAATCGATCAGAGCAGTGGTGTCGACGGTTTGCTGTACAGTGACTTTGAGGCGAAGCGTTCTCTTGTTGGGCAAAGCTACTAGTACATTTGGAGAAGTAGATGTCGAAACTACTCCTCGTTTCAAAAATCCTTTACTTCTTGGATTTTGGCGATGGACACCCCGTTAATTCTCTCTTCAGAGTTCTCCCTGGGTTCCTCTTCGTAACACATCTTGAGGACAGAGAGAATCTCTTTCTCGTCTTTTCCTCCCATATGGAGGGAATTGACATAGAGTTCTAAAGGAGATGTCGGCTTAGGAATGGTGGGGAGAGGACGGGGGGTGGGAATGGCAGGGGTGGTGGTGGTGGCATGGACTTGGAAGGTGCGAGGGGTAGCGGGGGTCAGGTTGTTGATTTTCCTACAGTTTTGGGCGTCATGGCCAACAATCCGGCAGCAGAAGCATCTTCCTTCCTTGAAGCACTTGGCACATTTGGCAGGGGTAAGTTTGGTCAGGGTGGTCGTCGCGTCGACGTCCATGGCATTGGGGTCCCGGGTGGGATGGCTGTTGAAAGAAAAGGGAGCGGGGTTGGTGCCAGTTCAGAGCGCTTGGATTCTCATCTTTTGGGTGTGGAAGGCTTTTGCCTTGGTCACCCATTCTACAATGGTGGTGGGAACTGTTCCCATGGACAGGATCATGGTGGTGAGTTGGTGGTCTAGCCCAAGAGCGAAGTGGTCGATGAGGGTGGTCTCATTGGTGATTCCGGATTTTCCAGCGAGGTTTTGGAAATCAGTGATGAATTGTTGGAAGCCATCGCCGGTGCGGGAGCTTTTCTGACATAATTTAGCGAGCTCGATGCAGGCGGATGCTTGGACATCATAAGGGAAGAAGGTGGATTCGAAGTCCTTGACAAACTCTGTGAAAGACTTGCCAGTGGTAATGGTCAAATTGGCCATCTTATCGTACCATGCCTTGGCGAAAGAGGCTCCTCGGCCGGTGGGCATCTTGTTCAGAGTGGTCATGATTCGCTCAGAGTTGCTGGGGTAGAGGGCTTGGTTAATCTGGAAGTAGGCTTTCATAGCCTTCATCCAGCAGGATGCATCGGAGCTGAGACCAGTGAAGTCAGCAGGGAGAGCGGCTTTGAGTTCAGATGGCATGGTGGGTGAGGATGGGCAAGATATATCAATTGGGCTAAGGGTTCTTGGTGGGGGTGGACTGGGTTGACAAGGGGTAGTGTAGTTGTAATCGATTGGGCTAGGATTTTGAGGGGGTGGGCTAGGGTTACGAGGGGGTGGTGCTTGTGGGGGCTGAGGGTGTCGAGGACTAAGGGGGTTGGCTGGGGTTCTGCTAGATCTGGGAACTCATCGGGATCTTGCGATGTACTGAGCGAAGTTGGGTGACTCTGAGTCACTTTCCTCAGGTGGTCGATAGGACATGATGAAGGGTGATGGGTCCGACATCTAGACAGGTGGGACCAAGGAGATACTTGATCTTTTGTTATGCGAAGCGTACAAGTCAAGAAGCTTTGGGACTTAACTCCTATTGAGGTGATACTCACGAAGAGACTGACTTCTCAATTGGAGTGAGACTGAGGTGAAAGCCAAGGACTTAGGTTGAGACTAGGGATTGTTATGCGTAGCATACAAGGGAGGGCTCCAGGTAGCTAGGATCGTCTACAGGCGATACTCACGAAGAGACCGATTTCTGTTAGAGACTTGGGGCAGGAGAGCTGTTCTTAGAATCGCTAAGGTGGCTGAGCACAGAGGGACTAGGAGGGACTCAAGAAGATACGCTAATATTGCACAGATCAAGAATGGAGACTGGAAATACAGGGAGGTAAGAACTAAATACTGGAGAGACTTCCCACACACGGATCAAGTAAGGTTAAGGACACGACTAAGTACGAGAGAACTTAGTTAGGAGAAGAGGGTCCAAAAAGGTAAAGGAGAAACGATGAAGTCCTATGGAAAGCAGACTATGGATAGCGTAGAAGGTCCTCCGATGAAGAGGTATACCTCCTGTGCCCGAGAGACATGACGTCCTCGGTAAGAGATCAAAGACGAAAAGTATACTACTAGGAGAAAGCGATGGTAAGGAAAAAGAATTGTAACATTACCCCCTTCGTACAATCGAGCCCCAGGCTCGAGCAACCAACCGTTCCTATGAAACACCTCCCCGGGTTGGGGATCCGACCCCAAAGATAGCTCTCTGCTGGGAGGGGGATAACACCTCGAACAGACAGTTAGTGACGATGTGCCCAGGTTCATGGCAAATTCCACAATTCCTGTGGGGGCAAAAGTGCTCAGTGTGGCCCCAGTTGTCACAGTAGCCACATTGGAAAAGTGAACATTGAACCGCGAGATGGCCGGGGGCATAGAGATGGCAGTGTCCACAGCGGTGACAGGGACAGTCCTGAAGATAATGACCTCGTAGGCCACATTGATGGCAGATGGAGGACAGAGAGGCTGGGGTGGGGCAGAGTATATCTGGCCATGGGATAACCCGAACCGGGGAGGAGAGAACGGTGTTCCCATTGGGAAGGCAGATCTCGCGTGGTTCTGTGCAAACTGGAAAGGTAGGGGGTATGGGGGATTCATCCTCAACGACGACGGGGATGGGGGCGCTAGGTTCGTCGAGGGAAGGTCCCACAGGAATGGGGATGTGGTATTCAACAAGGGGGAGTTCCTTGGGGGCAGGGGGGGAGGGGTCCGGAGCGGGGGTGGAAGAGTAGGGGAAGTCAGAGAGTCGTTCGACAAGAGGTCTGGATCGAGGGGGGGGAATGGGGAGAGGAAGGGGGCGAGGTTGAGAGAGAAGAAAATTTTCTACATTTTGTACGTACAGGTCTCTTTGAGCGCGGGGAAGGGAGGTAAGAAGGCGGCGGACGGTGGGAAAGATGAGGGTGTGAGGGATTTCTTCCATGTAAGTGGAGAATTCATGGAAGGATAGAGCGGTGAGGCAGTGGTGGGAGGCTTCGCTGGTCGTGAAGCATAGGGTTGGGTTTGGGGGGGTTAGTGTCTCAGCAAGACGCAGGGCGGAGGCAATGGTGTGGTAGGTGCGTATAAGGGAGTGGGTGACCTCATCGTTAGGAAAGCTGGGGTGTGCCTCTATGGCGAAGGAGAGAGTGGGGGTTTCCAGGACAGTGGAGAACAGGGAGAGTCTCTCCCGTTCAGGTAGGTATGCAGGGAATGCTTGTTGGGATCGGAGTATCGATCGGGAGGATGAGGACGAGGAAGATGAGAGGGGAGAGGGATTTCTGGAGACAGTTTGGGACATGGTTGGTGGGGAAGTGGGTCCAAAAGGTGGGTGGGTTGCTTAGACAAGGCAATACTCACGAAGAGACCGACTTCTTGTAAAAGTTACCTGCCTTTTCTAGAGGAAGTGGAGGCGTTTATAAGCCGTGAGGACTTCGGTGACGTGACAAAGGTTAGCTTCGGGTTCCCAGGTGTCCTCAGATTGTGGGTAACCTTTCCACGAGGTTAGGAACTGTCTTCTGGACTGCAGGCCTTTGTGACTGCGGATTACCTCAACTTCATATTCCTCTGCCTGGTTAATGATGTCAGGTGGTGGTTTTAGGAAGGGTTTGCCGAAGGCTAGTGTGGTTCAGTAGGGGGATAATAGGGCTGCGTGGAAGGTGTCATGGATGCGCCAAGAGGGTGGTAGGCAGAGTTTGTAGGAGACCGGTGATAGGACGCAGGTAATTTTGAAGGGGCTGTAATGTTTCGGGGCTAATTTCCACGAAGGGAGGGAAAGGCGAAGATTGGTTGCTTCAAGCCAAACCTGGTCTCCGACTTTCCATGGGGAGAAGCTGCAGAGGGATTGGGAGGAGATCGCTCTTCGGGCGGATTCGTGAGCGGCAAGAGCTTCTTTTCTATTTTTGTCCAATGTCGTTAGACGGTCTTCTAGGGCAGGGATGAAGGTTTTCCCAAGTGGGGGGAAAGTTCTGGGTTCGTAGCCGTAAAGTAGGGAGAATGGGGATTTCTGGGTAGAGGAATGGGGGGCAGAGTTGTGGTGAAATTCTGCGGATGATAGGGCATTAGACCAGGAGTGGGGGTTGTTGGCGCAAAAGATTCGTAGGTAGATTTCAAGCTCTTGATTTGTGCGTTCGGTTTGGCCGTCCATCTGGGGGTGGTATGTGGAGGATAGGCGGACGTCATATTTGAGTAGACGAGCGAGTTCGAGAGCAAAAGCAGAGGCAAACTGGGGGCCTCGATCCGAAATGATTGAGTCGTGAAGGCCAAACCGTTTGAAGACATTGTGGAAAAAGAGGAGAGCTACTCCGGCTGCATTAATAGATTTAGAGCAGGGAAGGAGTATTACTCCCTTCATAAGGCCATGGTTGACCACGACCATGATAGAATCGAAGGAGTTGGAGGGTGGGAGGTCAGTAATGAGGTCGACGGAGAGTTGGCGAAAGAGTAGGGGGGAAGTTGAAGCGATGGGTAGGAGGGGGGGGTGTGTGGGGTGTGTGTTGACCTTGCTTTGCTGGCATGTAGGGCATCCCATGATGAAGTGTTTAATGAAGGTGGCCAGATCCGGCCACCAGAAGTCACGTTCCAAAATGGATTTGGTGCGGAAGATGCCCATATGACCGGTGAGCGGAGAGGAGTGGATAGTATGTAGCAAGGGGGATCTGGCGGGTGGTGGGACATACATTCGCTGGCGGAAGAATAGGTGGCTGTTTTCGAAGGTCCAGTCAGAGGCAAGTGATTGGGGGAATAGGGGGGATGACGAGGAGATAGCCTCTAAAGCACGAACGACTAGTGGGTCGGATGGGGTGGAAGATTTGATAAGGTCAGTGAGTGTGAGGTCGAGTGCGTTAATCACTAGGGGTTCCGGTATGATGGGGGAATCGATATTATCCAGGGAAGTGTCAATATGATCTTGCCGAGAGAGGGCATCTGCAGGTCCCATCTTTGTGCCAGGGGTTACCTTCCAAGTGATGTCGAAATCTTGAAGAAAGAGGGCCCATCGGGCTTGTCGTCGAGAGAGTTTGCGTGGGTCGCGTAGGTAGGAGAGGTTCTTGTGGTCAGTGATAATTGTGGTGGGGTGATTGGCGCCCTGCAGATGATGGTGCCATTCGGTGAGAGCGAGGATGACTGCGAGAAGTTCGTGGTTGTAGATGTCGTAATTGCGTTCGGCAGGGGCCAGGGTTTTAGAGAAGTAGGCTAGGGGGCGGAGATCGCCGTTGGGGTCGGGTTGCATGAGGACGGCTCCGGCGGCGGATAAGGAGGCATCAGTCATGACTGAGAATGGTTTCGAGGGGTCGGGGAGGGCAAGGACAGGGGCGGAGCAAAGGGCAGTGATGAGGGATTGGAATGCCTTTTGCTGGAGAGAGGTCCAGTTCCAAGTCTCGTTCTTCTTAGTAAGGAAGACCAGGGGGGCTACGATGTTGGAGAAGTTGGGGATGAATTTCCTGTAAAAATTGGCAAACCCGATGAACAATCTGATACTGGTGACGGTTGTGGGGGGTTTCCAGTCCTTGAGAGCGGCGAGTTTGTGGGGGTCCATCTGCACTTCTCCTTTTCCGATGACAAGACCGAGGTATTCCATTGTTTGGGAGTCGAAGGAGCATTTGGACAATTTGACGCAGAGGTTGTGCTCACGTAGCCAGAGGAGAACTCGCTGGGTGCGCTCATGGTGGAGGGAGAGGGGGCCTTTGGTGCAAATTCCCAAGTCATCCATGTAGATCTTCAGCCAACGTTCTGCGATCATATCGGCAAAAATATGGTTCATGAATGATTGGAACATGGAGGGGGCATTGGAAAATCCAAAGAACATCACCGTGGGTTCAAAGAGCCCTAAGGGGGTGATAAAGGTGGCTTTCCATTGATCAGATTCGCAGATTCGGATGTTGTTGTATCCCCATTGGATGTCCATCTTGGTGAAATGGTCTGCATCTTTTATGTCTTCTAGGAGATCGGAGATGAGGGGTAAGGGGTAAGCGTTCCAGATGGTATGGGAGTTCAAGTAACGATAGTCTTGACATGGACGGAGGGTTCCGTCTTTCTTGGGAACGAAGAAGAAAGGGGAAGCTTGCAGGGATTTCGACGGGATGATACGACCGGTTTTGAGGTGTTCTTCAATGAATTCTCTAAGGGATTCCCTCTCTTTGGGGTTTAATGGGTAGACCTTAGCAATCTTCGGAACGAAGGAGTCTTTGAGATCGATAGTGTGGTCGAAGGAACGATGGGCAGGGAGGACGTTGTGAGAGGATTTGGCAAAGACATCAGCGAAGTCTTTGCAGGATTCGGGGATGGTGGTTTGGGAGGGTGTTGCCTTCTGAGCGATCTCTGTAGAGATGGTCAGTTTGTAGATCTCTTCTTCCTCGGTCTCCTTTAGGGGAGGGTGCTCACGGAGAGTCCTCTCAACCCTCTGGGGGGACGTCAGAATAGAGAGGATGCGACCCTTCCAATCTATGTCGGGGTTCCATTTGGTTAGCCAAGGCATGCCCAAGATTATCTGGGGGGTTTTTGCCGAAGAATGAAGAGGGATTCGATGGAAGAAAAGGAACCATGGGAGACGAGGGCGGTTGTGGTCCAGCGGATACTCCCAGATGTGTTCAGGGTTCCGTCAACATTGTAAGCTAGAATAGGATGAGGGAGTTTCTTGAGAAGGAAGTCCCCTCGGGGTAGGAGGCGAGGGTTGATGAAGTTTCCGGTTGCCCTGGAGTCAATGAGGGCTGAGGTTTCGACGCTTTGTACTTTGACATCCAAACGAAGAGTTCTATTGTTTTGTGATGCTATGAGTACATGGGGGGAATCTAGGGAAGGAGACGTTGATGCTGCTTCCCTTTTCAAAAATCCTTTGCCTTTTGTACATTGGCAAACTGAATGGCGTTTACTTCTTCTCTGTCCTCATCATAGCACATTTTTAAGACGGAGAGAATCTCCGTCTCATCCTTGCCAGAGGTGTGAAGAGAATTCATGTATTGTTGAAGGGGGGATGATATGGTGGGAGCTGGGGGGGGAGGCAGTGGGGGGGGAGAGGCGAGAGTGGTGGTTCGTATGTTCTGGGGGCAGTTGGTGGTTTTCTTACAGTTGTGGGCATCGTGCCTGATGGTTTGGCAATGGAAGCATCGTCCTTCCTTAATGCATTTGGCTCGTTCGGTGGGGGTGAGTTTGGTCAGGGTAGTGGTCATGTCCACTTCCATGGTGTTGGGGTCTCTACCAGGGGTACAGTGGTTGTTGAAGGAGAAGGGGGTGGTGGTGGTTCCGGTGTGAAGGGCTTGAATTCTCATCTTCTGGGCGTGGAAGGTTTTGGCCTTCGTTACCCAGTCTGCAATGGTGGTGGGGACCGTTCCCATGGACAGGATCATGGTGGTGATTTGTTGATCGAGTCCGAGGGCAAAGTGGTCAATGAGGGTGGCCTCATCTGTGATGTCGGACTTCCCTGCGAGGTTCTGGAAGTCGGTGATGTATTGCTGGAACCCATCGTGGGAATGGGTGATTTTCTGGCATAGTTTGGCTAGCTCCAAGCAGGCGGTAGCTTTCACATCATATGGAAAGAAGGTGGTCTCAAAGTCCTTGGTGAAATCAAGGAAGGTTTTCCCAGTGGTGATACTGGGATCAGCCATCTTGTCGTACCATGCTTCGGCGAAGGATGCTCCTCGGCCGCTGGGCATCCTGTTGAGCATGGTCATGATCCGTTCAGGGTCATTGGGGTAAAGATGTTGGTTGATCAGGAAGTAGGCTTTCATGGCCTTCATCCATCATGATGCATCTGCAGAGGACCCAGTGAAGTCAGCGGGGAGGGCGGCCTTGAGTTCAGAAGGCATGTTGGGTGAGGGGGAGCGAGACAAGTAGATGGGGCTGGGTGAGCGAAGGGGTGGGCTGATCCAAGAAGGAAGGATAGGACTGGGTTGGTGAGGGGATGGACTTGGTTGCGAAGGGGTGCCAGGTCTTGGACCTTTGGGCGAGAAGGCAAAGGATGGGTCGATGAGTGGGATTCGGCTGGATCTGGCGATTCGCCTAGAGGGTAGGCGGTACAGAATGGGGTCAGGGAGTTCAGAGTCGCTGTTTTCTGGGGCTCGAAACGACATGGTGAGATTGGGATAGGTCCTTCACCTGAAGAGGTGGGACCAAGAAGGATTCTTGATCTTTTGTTATGCGTAGCATACAAGGGAGGGCTCGAGGTAGCTAGGATCGTCTACAGGCGATACTCACGAAGAGACCGACTTCTGTTAGAGACTTGGGGGCAGGAGAGCTGTCCTTAGAATCACTAAGGTGGCTGAGCACAGAGGGACTAGGAGGGACTCAAGAAGATACGCTAATATTGCGCAGATCAAGAATGGAGACTGGAAATACAGGGAGGTAAGAACTAAATACTGGAGAGACTTCCCATGCACGGATCAAGTAAGGTTAAGGACACGACTAAGTACGAGAGAACTTAGTTAGGAGAAGAGGGTCCAAAAAGGTAAAGGAGAAACAATGAAGTCCTATGGAAAGCAGACTATGGATAGCATAGAAGGTCCTCCGATGAAGAGGTATACCTCCTGTGCCCGAGAGACACGACGTCCTTGGTAAGAGATCAAAGACGAAAAGTATACTACTAGGAGAAAGCAATGGTAAGGAAAAAGAATTGTAACAGGGATGATGCAAGATATATGCTTGTATTGCGCAGATCAAGTATGAGTTACATGTAATAGACTACAGGCTTTTATAGACGAAGGACCAGCGCACAGACCATAGAAAGTGAAAGAACATGAGAGAACAAGGATGACTAAGTAAGGGGGGAGACTAGCTGACATAAGAGAGTTAGCGAGGAGGGGTTAGTCCAAAGATATAGTCATAGTGTAGCTATGGTTGGCTACAGGGAGGCGAGAAATAGAGATGGCAGAAGAACTGACTAGGATGAGATATGCGTTGGAGATGCATCTAGAAGGTTGACGTCTCCAGTTAGTCCAAGGGGAGAATGAAGTAACTAAGAGTAACTGATGGAAGAGGAGGAAAATGGTAACAATGCCCTCAATGATTTCCTTCGCCATGCATGCTTGCAGCGAAAAATACAACTGCTATTCCCATCTGACGTCGTTGCATGCCTAATATATAAATGACATCTATATAGCTTTTTGCAAGATCCTCAAACCTGACTATTCAATGAACATGCCTGGAGAACTACTCAATCCACCTGTATAATTTGTTGGCAGGTTGTCGAACGCCATCTTACAATCAGGTCACCCATGACAAGCCCCCTCATCTACAGGCAGATTCTCTAATTCCATCATCAATGGTATAGATGGGCTCACCCTTGAATGGGCGGATAATCGAGTTCCTTCAGACGGGCTGGTGCATTCACAACAGGCTCATCTGCGATTGGCCCACATGACTATGGGCGAGTAAATGGATTTCACCAGATGGGCCATTTCATCTGCAACACTCCCACTCACAACAGGCCTGCATGTCAATTTGCAGGTCATTTAATTCCATCAGATGGGCTTGTGCGCCTGCAATACTCTCACACACTCCAGGCCTGCATATCCATCAGCGGGTTATAAATCCCATCCAACAGGCCCCTTCATCTGCCACAAGGTTGCTCACCATAGGCCCGTCCATCCATGGGCAGGTCATTGAATTCCACCAGACAGGCCTGTGAATCTGCAACACACTCACCCACACACAGCCTGCATGTCCATTGGCAGGTCATAAATTCTATCCGATGGACCCCTTCGTCTGCAACAAGATCACTCACCATGGGCCTGCCTGTCCATGGATGTGTCATTGAATTCCATCAGATGAGCCTGTGCATCTGCAACACTCTCATCCCAGACAGGCCCACGTATCTATCTGTGGGTCACTGAATTCCTTCAGATAGACCTGTGCATCTGTGACACTCTCACCCAAGATTGGCCCACCTGTATATGGGTGGGGCATTCATTTCCATCAAATGGGCCCCTGTGTCTGCAACAAGGCCACTCACTACAGGCCTGCCTGTCCATAGGTGGGTCCATTCATTCTACCAGATGAGCCTGTGTGTCTGAAACACTCTCATCAACAACAGGCCTGCCTGTCCATCTGTGGGTCATTGAATTCTATCAGAAAGACCTGTTTGTCTGCAACACTCTCACCAACAACAGGCCTGCACGTCCAATTGTGGGTTATCAATTCCATCAAATAGGCCCCTGCGTTTGCAACAGTCTCACCTACTGTGGGCCCACATGTCCACCAGGCAAGCAGTGAATTCCATCAGATGGGCCTGTGCATCTACAACAGTCTCACTCACAGTGGGCCCATGTATCTATCGGTGGGTCACTGAATTTTTTCTGATGGGCCTGTATGTCTGGCAATGCTCTCACCAATAATGGGCCCGCATGTTGATTAGCAGGTTATAAATTCCATCCAACAGGCTCCTGTGTGCACAAGGTCACATACAACAGACTTGCCTATTTATGGGCGGGTCCTTGAATTCCACCAGTCGGGCCCTTGCATTTGCAACAGTCTCATTGGTGATGGGCTCATGTATCAATTAGTGGGTTATAAATTCCATCTGATGGGCCCCTTTGTCTGCAATGAGGTCACTCACAACAGGCCCATGTCTGCATAGGTGGGTCCTTTAATTCTATCAGGGTCTGTGCATCTGCAACAGTCCTGCCCCTGACAGGCCTGTGCATCTATCTGTGGACCACTGAATTCCTTCAGACTGGCCCATACATCTGCAACAGGGCCACTCATGATGGGCCAGTGTGTATATTGGTGAGTTATTGAATTTTCTAGGATAGGCCTGTGCATCTCTGGCAGGGTCACTTACAATAGGCCTGCGTGTGTATTGGCAGGTTATGAAATGCCATTACATGGGCCCCTGTGTCTGCATCAGCAAATTAAGAAGGAACTGTCCAGTACTGGATAGTGCTGGACAGTACCATAGTTCTCATAGTGAGGGTCCAACCAGATAGTGCTTTGATAGTACTCTCATAGTATCTCATAGTGATATTAAAAATAATAGTCTATTATACAGTTGATCAAAATCCTAGTTAATGATAGTTTGTCATAGTCTATTATAGTTTATCATAGTTG
>JBBPLO010000847.1:0-14301 GCA_038089835.1 Retiboletus flavoniger | reverse complement strand
ATAAACGACAACACTCCCTCTAGACCAATCAAGCTTGTAAGACGTCGGTCTCTCCGTGAGTATCGCCTTACAACCTTGAAGTGTATGCCCCTTGCCTTTCTCTTCTTTCTCGACGATGTCCTCCTCTTTTATGACAACCACCTCCTCCCCTACATCGTCCACATCCTCCTCGCAATCGCTCTTACGATCACAGTGAGCCTTCCCTGGATTTCTTCCAGAACACAACAGACTCTCTCTGTTCGCAACCATCCTTGAAACCCCTGTGCTTGCCCATACAATCGAGCTTCACCCTCTCTTCCCTCAGGACGAAGTAACTCACTCTTTAATTCGCACTATCATACCGTCGCCTCTGCCCTTCGCCTCACAGAATCTCTTACCCCGCCCGACCCTCCTCTTCACTTTGCCCTGACCGAAGCCCATTGCCACTCACTCACTGCCCTTTCACTCCATGGCTTCAGCTCCTACGTCGAAGAAATTCCCCACGGACTTGTCTACCCCACCATGCGTCGTATCCTATCTTCCCTGCCCCAAAATCAACGCGACCAATATATCCAATCCGTTGAATCTTTTTTATTAGCCCAACTCAGACCACTCTCCCTCCCTATTCCCCCACCTCGCTCCCCCGCAGCCCTAACCTCCCGATTATCATCCCCCCCCCTTCCAGACATACCTACCATCATAGCCACCTCAGAGGAATCCAATGAGGAAGAGAGGGAGGAACCCTGCACCCACACTTTCCTGGTAACTACCTCGCCCCAGACGTTGGTCATGCCGAACAGGAACACCATTATGTCCTCTTCCTTTCGAGTCCTCCCTCGCCCTGACACCCTCCGTCTCCCTCCTGCAACTCCCACCACCCAATGCTTTCAATATGATCGCCTTGGTCACTATAAACAGGATTGCATCTACTACGAATGCCCTCACTGCCACGAGTATGCCCCTGGACACAACGCAGCTTGCTGTCTCCTTTTCCAATGTGGCTTCTGTCTCAACTGGGGTCATACAGACCGCTTCTGCCCCCATCACGAGTGTGGTCATTGCCATGAACCTGGGCACATCCTTGCTAACTGCCCATTTGAGATTGCATCCCCATCACAACAGAGCGCCATTTTCAGGCCTGGGACCTCCCTTGGGTAATGCCTTGGGATGGGACAGAATAACTGTTGAGCCTGGGGCTCAACTATATGAAGGGGGTAATGTTACAGTTTTTCTCCTTCATCATCGAACTCTGCTCGTCGTTCACTTTGCTTCCATTATCTCCTGGAGAGGTAGAAGATTACCTTGCATGCGGTCGGCCTTCCTACTCCTATGCGGCCCCTCCTCCTTATTCTCGTTTCCATCACCTTCCATAAGCTTCCATTTCCCACACGCTATCTGTCTCTTAAATAGTCGCATCTTACCTTGTAAAGTTCCCTATTCTCGATCTGCGCAATACTAGCATCACATCCTGAGTCCCTCAGTCTCCGACCTCCGCATCTCTTAGCGATTCTAAGAGATCCATTCGAACCTCACAGCCCATTGTCAGACATCAGTCTCTCCATGAGTATTGCCTGACAAGTGGTACTCCTGTAGTTCCCACTCCCCAGTTGTACGCTATGCGTAACAGGGAGCGGGGACGATGGGGTCAGCGGTAGTGGTTATGCGGTGGAGGTGTGGGACGTGGGGGAGGAGACGGGCGAGTCCTACGGTTACGATGTTGTTCCAGGGACTGATTTCCTTGGGAGGAACCCGAGGATGAAGAGAAGTGAGGAGGGGGTGGAGGTCACCGGAGGGGACAATGTTGTTGGGAGTGACCCAGGGTGAAGGAGAGACAGAGTGGGCACTGGTAAACTTGGCAATCGGCCCGAAAGTGGCCGAGGCGGTGGCAATGGAAGCATGCCTGACAGTACCTAGGGTGAGACTCTGGGAGGGGAGTCATGCCGTCATTGCCAGTCCAGAAGGCTTCGGCTCGGGCTAAGAAGTCTATTTCGGCCGGGTCGAGGGGGGAGGAAGACGCAGATGGGGTGGAGTTGGCTCGGTGAGCCTGTCTTTCGGAGTGTTCCTTCAGGTACCTGTCAAGGTCCTGGAAGAACTCGAGAGCTCCAAGCTGGTAGGCTAGGAGGAGAGACACAGCGTGGGCGTCCCTGTAGATGGAGGAAAGGACGGTGTGGAGGCAAGCGTGCTGTGCGTCCGAGGGGTTCGGGGGGATGAGGCTGAGGCGGGCGATCTGCAAGTAAAGTTTGGAGACGAGCTCCAAGGGGGATGCATCCTTGACGAAGAACTGCATGGAGATGAGGAGGTGGGAGTCGGTTAGCGCCGATGCAAGTTCTTGGAGGTCGTCTCGAGATGGGTAGTCTTTGCACAGACAATGCGCATTGATGGGGACGTTGATGCTGAGGATGGGCATCGGAAGGACAGTGGCGAGAGATACCGGAGGTAATTCCAGGGAGCGGTCTCCCCAGCATGGGGGACCAGCGGCGGGGGATCCCCATCCAGGGGAGGCAGCATGGGAGAATGATGCCAGCGGGTCGTACACGGTGGACGCGTGAGAAGCTATGGTAGGAAAGTCTATGGGAGTATCCTCAGCGAGGATGACATTGTTCTCGTTAGCTAAGGGAGAAGAGAGAGGGGGAGAGGAATGGAGGGACGATACTGTAGTGATGGAAGACATGACAGTATTTCGGTTTCCTTTTTGTTTCTTGGTATGCTACGAGGGGGGAGAGAGAGAGAAGGGGGACTAAGGGGGAAAGGCGTGTGGGTGGGCTTTTTTATAACCAAGGAGGATGGTCCGTGCGTGCCTGAGGTCTTTTTTGGGGAGCCAGGAGTCATCATCAGCGGAGTACCCTTTCCACCGGACCAGATAGTGGCGCTTATCCAAAGCACCACGGTGACGTATGATCTTCTCTACTTCATACTCCACCTGTCCACCGATGAGCTCCGGTGGGTTCTTTTTGAAATGGGGGCCATAGACAGCGTTTTCGCGATAGGGCGATAAGAGGGAAGCATGAAACGTGGGGTGGAGCTTCCATGTTTTGGGCAGGGCTAGGCAATACGAGACAGGGGATAAGACATCAGTGATAACGAAGGGCCCTTCTCGTTTAGGGGCGAGTTTGGGATTGGCTAGTTCCCGGTGGAGGTTACGGGCCTCGAGCCATACCTTATCTCCCTTGCTGAAAGGGGAGAAGGGTTGTTTGTTCTGGTTGGCCATCACTTGGCGAGCCAGTTCGTGGGAGGCGAGGGCCTTGTTTCGGGCGGAGGATAGTTCTTTGAGCCATGTTTCAACGGCGGGGACGTTGGTATCGGGGACTAGAGTGGGGAGAGGGTTAGGTTCGTATCCCATGAGGAGGAAGAAGGGGGATTTGTTAGTGACTGAGTGGGGGCGATGGTTGTGAGTGAACTTGGCTAAGGAAATCTTGCTGGCCCACGAAGTGGGGTCGTCTCCACAGAAGATGCGGAGGTAGGTCTCTACCTCTTGGTTGACTCTTTCAGTTTCTCCATCAGTCTGAGGGTGGAAGGCGGTAGAGAGGGCGAGTTTGTAGTTGAGGATTCTCCCTAGTTCCTTGGAGAAGGTGGATGCGAATTGAGGGCCGTGATCCGAGATGATCTTGTCGGGGAGGCCGTATCTGGAGTATACTTTGTGAGCAAAAAGGGTGGCAATGCCGTCGGCAGTGATGGTTTTCTTCGTGGGGCAGAGAATTACCCCCTTCGTAAGGCCATGGTCGACCACGACCAGGAGACTATCAAAGCCGTTGGAGACAGGGAGGTCAGTGATCAGATCGCAAGAGATCTGTTGGAAAGGACGGGTGCAGGAGGAACGGATGGGGACCAGAGGAGGGGTAGTAGGGTGGGTGTTTGTCTTATTTTGTTGACAAACAGCACAGCCAGAGACGTAGTTCTGGACATGGGCGGCGAGGCCGGGCCACCAGCATTCGGTGGCAACAAGTTGGCGAGTTTTTAGGTAGCCAGGGTGACCGGCAGTGGGGTGGTCATGGTGTTTGGCGAGGACCGCTTGATGGGAGTTGGGGGGAACGTAGAGACAGCCGTGGAAAGTGAGGGCACCGTTGACCGATTGCCAAGGGGAGAAGCGGGCATGGAAGGACGCTGGGAGAGGAGTGGAGAGGGATTGGATGGCCTGGAGGGCCGTGGGGTCGACGGTACATTCGTCGGAGATCTGCTTGGCAAGGAGGGTGTCGACGGTGGAGATGAAGGCCGTCTCGGGGAGTATGGTGATTGCGGAGTTGTCGGTATCATGGGAGTCATGGTCAGGATGATGAGAGAGGGCATCAGGGCCAGCGAGTTTCGAGGCGGGGGTGTAGGAGAATTGGAGGTCGTAGTCAGTGAGGTCGAGGAGCCAACGCGCTTGGCGTCGGTTGAGGTCCTGGGGTTTGTGGAAGTAGGTGAGGTTACAGTGGTCGGTGAAGACTTTGACCGGGAAGGGTGTGCCTCGAAGGTAATGGTGCCAGGCGGAGAGGGCGCGCATGACGGCGAGAAGTTCGCGATCATGGATGTCATAATTTCATTCGGTGGGGTTGAACTACTGGGAGATGTAGGAACAGGGTTTCCACTCTCCATTAGGATTGAGCTGTTGGAGGATGGTGCCTGAGGTGAACTTGGAGGTGTCGGTGGCGATGGCAAATTGGGTGCCAGTGTTGGGGAGTTGCAGGACGGGCTGGGCCTGGAAGGCGTCCTTGAGCGCAGTGAACGCGTCTTGACAGGCAGGGGACCACTGCCATGGTTGGTTCTTCTTGGTGAGGTCGATCAGGGGTCGGGCTGTGGTGGAATAGTTGTGGATGAACCGTCTGTAGAAGTTAGCGAAGCCCAAGAAAGAACGGACTTGCTTCAGGGTAGTGGGAACGGGCCAACTAGAGATGCCCTCGAGTTTAACCAGATCCATAGCGATATGGCCGGGTTTGACTATGAGGCCGAGGTACTCCACTTCATTGGTGGCGAATTTGCATTTTTCTAGTTTGAGGTGAAGGTCGAGTTCTTTCATGCATTGGAGGACGTGGCGAGTTCTGTCGGTGTGAGTGGTTTCATCAGGGGAGAAGACAAGAAGGTCATCCATGTAGATGACGAGCCATCCTTCGGCGATCAGGTCTCCGAAGGAGTCGTTCATGAATCATTGGAAGGTGGCCGGGGAATTGGTGAGCCCGAAGTACATCACGTTTGGTTCAAAGAGGCTGCAGTGAGTTACAAAGGCGGCTTTCCAGCAGTCTTCTGGGGCGATTTGGATGTTGTTGTACCTCCATCATACGTCAAACTTGGTGAACTTGCGGGCATCTTTGAGCTTGTCGATAAGCTCAGAGATAAGGGGTAATGGGTAGGCATCTCGGATGGTCACCTCATTGATTTTTCGGTAGTCTTGACAAGGGCGGAGTCCTTCATCCTTCTTATGGACGAAGAAGAATGAAGAGGCTTGGGGGGATTTTGAGGGTGAGATCTTTCTGGCGGCGAGGTTTTCATTGATGAACTTGTCTGCTGCCTCTTTCTTGTCAGGAGAGAGTGGGTAGATCTTCCCGATGGAGGGGGAGAAATCGGGTTTTAGGAGGATCTTGTGGTTGTAGGGTCTGGATGGCGGGAGGTGGTCGGCTGCTTCCTGGGAAAAGACGGACTCGAATTCGGCATACTCCGAAGGTAGAGAGACTTTAGGGGCGGCAAGTGCTTCCTCCTTGGTGAGTTCGGTAGCCTTGGTGATCTTGGCTATCTGGGAGGCGCGAAGGAATCTGGATCTGCAACGAATGATGCAGAAGACGGATCTGTTGCATATAGCAACGTTGAGATACCTTTCCTCCACTTCTCGGTTGAGGTAGTTGTGGAGGTGGTTGTGAGAGATGGTCTGGACTGGGATGGAATCGGGTTCGTGGACTGGGAATGTGTAGACCTTGTTGTGTCGTTCTAGGTCTTTCTTGTGTTCATGGTGTAGGAGGGCGGATTGGTCAATAGATTCTTCCAGCGTTATAGTGCGAGAGGTCCAATCGATCTTCGGGTTGGCGGAGCGGAGCCACGGGAGTCCCAGGATGAGGTTATCTCGTCCGAGGTGCATCACATGGAAAAGGACTTTTTGGGCAAGTCCTTCGATGTTGAGGAACAGGGAGCATGTATGAGTGATCTTTCCTCAGTGGTTGTTAGAACCATCCACGTTCCTGGTGAGGATGGGGGTGGCGAGCTTTGTCAGGGGAAGTTTGTGCTTGGCGACGAAGCCATGATCGATGCAGGAGATACTGGTGCCACTATCAACGAGCGCTTTGGTGTCGACGGTTTTCATGGTGTACGAGGGGCGTATGACTTGGACCAGAATGATCATTGATTTAGTCACAGCTTTTACAAGTACAGAAGCAATATAGGAAGGGGCTAACGTCGAGGTAGGCTTCCTTTCTAAAAACCCTGGAGGAATACGGCTTTCACCGCCTCCTCATCTTTGTTGTCATCGTCTTTGACCTCCTGGAGGCGAGGGAGTTCTTCTTCATCGGCTACCTCCGCCACCTTCTTGGTAGGTGGGCGAGGGGCATTCGGGACCTGTGGAGAGAATGCCGGGCAGTTCCAGGAGGGGTGGCCGCTCTGGCGGCATCAGAAGCAGAGGTTGTTTTTGATGCAACGCTGCTTCTCTTCGGGAGTCATCTTTGAAATGGTTCAGACAACATCGACATCCATGGCGTTGGGGTCAACCCGGGGTTTTGGGGTGAATGAGATGTCCTTGGCGCGGGCGGCCCCGGACCTGGAGGTGACTTCATGGGCTCAGTTCCACATGTTGTCGAAGTGCATGGCTTTCTTATACCAGTCTGCAATGGTGGTTGGGGGGGTTTCCATCGTGTAGATTTTATACATGATAGACGAGGGTAGGTGTTACGCGAAGCGTATCAACAAGGTCTCTTGATGATCCTGAGTGGCTAAGGCAATACTCACGAAGAGACCGATGTCTTAGGGACTCGAGGATAAGTCTGAGGAACAATGTTTGCTAGGGATGGA
Source organism: Retiboletus flavoniger (assembly GCA_038089835.1). Taxonomy (NCBI): domain Eukaryota; kingdom Fungi; phylum Basidiomycota; class Agaricomycetes; order Boletales; family Boletaceae; genus Retiboletus; species Retiboletus flavoniger. The sequence goes on along the minus strand of JBBPLO010000847.1, from coordinate 7,356 downwards.
CCTAGCAAAAGACTCGGAGTGACACTTGATAATACGCATAGATTGTGCAGAACAAGAATGTGGAATACATGGTATGGAAGACTATTTATAGTACAAGCACTGCGCACGGACCATGAGATAAGGTGAGTTAAAAGATGACGATTAGGCACAAGAGAGCCTAATTAGGAGTGATAGTGTTTGAGGTCGAGAGAACGAAGATAACTGGATCTAGGCCCTCCAATAAGCAGATAGGCCTGTCATGGACGATAAGACATGACTCGTTGATAAGAGAAGAAACGGAAGAAGATCACGACGAGTAGAATACGATGAGAAGGAAAGAAAATTGTAACATTACCCCCATTGTACAATTGAGCCCCAGGCTTGATCAACAAATCTCTTCTCCCGAAGGGATCTTCAAAAAGCCGGCGGTCTGAAGATGGCGTTCATCTGAGAGGGGGTAGCAGTGTTAAACGGATATAGAGATTGGATATGCCCAGGTTGAGCACACAAAGCGCATTCGCGATGGGGGCAGAGTTCGGCGGAATGTCCCCAGTTGCGACAATAGTTGCACTGGATGTGGTTGCACTGAGTCGCAATGTGGCTGGGGGCGAAGGAAGAGCAGTGGGGGCATTGGAAGGTGGGGCAGTCCTGTTGATAGTGACCTCGAAGACAGCAGTGAAAGCATTCAGTCCCTGAAGAGGCGGGAGTGAGCCGGATGCTATCTGCTCAGGGCATGACTCAGGTCAGGGAGGATAGGACATGAACGCCGTTAGGTAGGCGAACCCACTGGACTTCAGTCCGAGAGACAGGAGTGATGTGAGACGAATGTATGGGGGTGGGGACCGGAGCTTCATCAAACTTGGAGGCGGAGTCTTCTTCATCAGAAGCAACGATGGTGGGGGTGTCCGCGGGAGGGGGGGAGGAAAGTCTTTCTGCTAGGCGGCTTAAGGACAGAAGGGGTATGGGCAGGATGGCCCGGTGAGGGTGTAAGAGTAAAAGGTCGTCTATAGATTGTAGGTAGTGGTTGCGCTGTGCTTGGGATAGGGAGTTGTAGATTCTTCTGAAGGAAACGTAAATAAGAGGAGGGGGAAGCGCTTCCACAAAGGTGTGGAAGCCGTGGTGTGACAGGGCCATAAGCGAATGACGTCTGGTCTTGTCAATGGAGAAGCATATGGCAGGGTCCTGGGGGGTGAGGCTCTCGGCCAGGCGTAGGGTGGAGGATGCGGAGTGGTAGGTACGAATGAGGGCGTGTGTGGTCTCATCTTCAGGGAAGAGAGGGAGGGTTTCGAGGGCGAGGGCAAGAGCAGGTGTTTCTAGGATGACGCCGAATAGAGAGAGACGTCCATGTTTGGGCAAGAAGGATGGGTAAACATGTCGAGAGCATAAGGAAGACGAGGTGTGGGAGGAGGTGGATGAGGGGGATGAGGGAGTCATGGTAGAAAATGAGGACATCGTCGATGTAGGGGATGAGTAGCAGGGGGTTCATAGACTGGAGTTATTGACACACTAGGCGATACTCACGGAGAGACCGACGTCTTTTGTGTCAATAAAGTCTTTAGATGGAATGGAGTCATTTATAAGCGGAGAGCAGTCGGCGGGCATGTCTGAGATTGGACTCTGGTTCCCAAGTGTTTTCTGATGAGGGGTATCCTTTCCATGCAGTCAGGTACCTCAGGTGATTGCCAAGTCCCTTGTGATTAATGATGGCCTTCACTTCGTATTCCTCTTCTGTTCTGATAAGGTCAGGTGGTGGGAGGAGGAAGGGGGGTCCATGTGCAGGGGATTCATGATAAGAAGATAAGAGTGAAGTGTGGAAGACGTCGTGGATCTTCCATGTGGGTGGTAGTCGGAGTCTGTATGATAAGGGAGATAGTACCTGGATAATTTCAAAAGGTCCATGGCATTTAGGGGCGAGCTTTTGGGAGGGGTAGTTCAATTTAAGGTTGGTGGCTTCTAACCATACCTTATCTCCAGGTTTCCATGGGGAGAATTTTCGGTAGGATCGATTAGTCATGATCTTTCGGGCGGATTCGTGGGCTGCTAGGACTTCCTTTTGGGTGGAATTAAGAGTGGAGAGTCAGGATTCGAGGGTGGGGATGAAGGTTTTCCCGAGAGGAGGGAAGGTTTGGGGTTCATATCCGTAGAGTAAGGAGAATGGGGATTTTTGAGTGGACGAGTGGGGGGCAGAGTTGTGGTGGAATTCTGCGGACGAGAGGAGGTTGGCCCAAGAATGGGGGTTGTTGGAACAGAAGATGCGTAGGTATACTTCAAGTTCTTGATTGGTTCGTTCGGTTTGGCCGTCGGTCTGTGGGTGGTATGCGGATGAAAGGCGTATGTCATATTTTAAGAGGCGGGCTAGTTCAATGGCGAAGGCAGAGGCGAATTGGGGACCTCTGTTGGAGATGACGGAGTTGTAGAGGCCAAATCTTTTGAAAACGTTTTCAAAAAAAAGGAGGGCAACTCCAGCGGCATCGATCTTTTTGGTACAAGGGATGAGGATTACCCCCTTAGTAAGCCCATGGTCGACCACGACCATGATAGAGTCGAAGGCGGAGGAAAGAGGAAGGTCGGTGATGAGATCGACGGAGAGTTGGCGAAAGGGTAGGGGACTAGAGGAGGGTATCGGCAGGAGTGGTGGATATACGGGGTGGGTGTTGACCTTGTTCTGTTGGCAAATGGTACAACCGGAAATAAAATGTTTGACAAAGGTGGCGAGGCCAGGCCACCAAAAGTCGCGTTCGAGGATGGCCTTGGTGTGGAAGACCCCCATGTGGCCCGAGAGGGGTGAGGAATGGATAGTATGGAGGACTGCAGAGTGGGTGGAAGGGGGAATGTACATTTGATGATGGAAGAAGAGGTGGCCGTTGTCAAAGGTCCAGTCCGAAAGACGAGACTGGGGAAAAAGGGGGGAACCGTCGGCGAGGAGTGCGATAGCTCTCAGTACGAGAGGGTCGGATGAGGTGCTGGAACGAATAAGCTCGATAAGGGAGAGGTCTATGGCGTGGATGACAACAGGGTCAGGGATGATGGAGGCGTCGAGGTTATCTAGTGAAGTGTCGACAAGTGGGAGGCAGGAGAGGGCGTCGGTGTTACAACTCGCGTATGCCCCTATTCATTTTCCCTTCGTCACGTGTCCTTGCCCCTTGTCCATGCGCCTCCGACCACCGTGCCCTCGTCGACTCTACAGGAGAGTACCCTCTCTTCTTAGCCACTGTAGATGTCTCCTCCTTGTCCTAGCCCTCAGCTACCTCTGAGCCCTCCTGTCGCTGCTAGCCCCTCAGCTATCAGCCACCCTTAGCTAACCCTTAGCTAACCCCTAGACCCGGCTACCTCCGGCACCATGTCCCTCTGTCATGTCTACGCGACCCTTGCAGTCACCCGTGACTACCACGTGATCCCCACGGCCCTCGTGACTTCCACGTGACCTCCGGTCTCCCTTACCTCAGAGATACCCTCGCCCTACCCCTAGTCCTTGGCTACCTCCGAGTCCCCTCTAGCTCCCCGCTCTAGGACCCTCCATGTGACCTTCATGTGATCGCTCATCCCTCGTGACCTACGCGTCCCCCCACGTGACGCTTACGCCATACCCACGTCTCACCATCGACGGGTATTCACCCCGCATTCCCTGGTCCCCTCCTATCGTCGTGTCCCGGTATCCTCCGCGGACTCCCTAACTCCTAGCTTATGCGTCCCTCCCATGCGTACCCCTTATCCCGCACCTTGGCACAACCTCATGCCCCTATCTTAGCCTATGCGTCTACTACGCATCCCCTCGGCCTAGACGGCCACTTCCTATCTGTCGCCTTGGCACTCCTCGTGCCTTCGCTTATACCTGCATGCTCTCACGCACCCCCTTATCCGTCGCCTCGGCACTCCTCATGCCTTCGCCTCCTCCCACGTCTCTCCTCAGCCTTGACAGCCATCATATGCTCCTCATGGTATGCCCGCTTATCGACGTATCATCTCTCTCCTATAGATAGACTTCCTGTGCATCGCATGGACTCTTACTTAGCCATGACTCGCACTCATATATATTACATGGTCTGTGCACTCTTAGCACTGGTATATAAGCGTAGTACGACTACCTTGTATTCCTCACTTTGACCATTAACATTACATTCCTACTCACCATCTCCCATCGGGTGTCTCTTGTCCATGCCCCTTGGGGCCACCTTGAGGTCTGACCTCTCCACCACTCGTCTTCGAAAGCCGTGGGCTCCCAACCCTGCGGTAGTAGAACACGCTGGGACAGTTCCGTCGCGCTCCCCCAGCACGCTCAACCCCGACACTCTTGTTCCGCCTTGCCCCGATGGTGCAGCCGTAACAGTCGGCGGGTCCCATTTTCGAGCCCGGCATAACTTTCCAAAGGATGTCGAAATCCTGTAGGAAGAGTGCCCACCTGGCCTGTCGGCGAGAGAGTTTTCGGGGGTTGCAGATGTAGGATAGGTTTTTGTGATCGGTGATGATAGTAATGGGGTGTGAGGTGCCTTGGAGGTATTGACACCATTCGGAGAGGGAGAGTATGACTGCTAGGAGTTCTCGGTCATAAATGTCATAATTTCATTCAGCTGGGGCGAAGGTTTTAGAGAAGTAGGCAATGGGTTGGAGGTCGCCATTCATGTCCGCCTGCATGAGGATGGCGCCGGCAGCAAGGAGGGAGGCGTCAGTCATGAGAGAGAAGGGGCGATTGACGTCAGGCAGGGCAAGGACCGGGGCGGAGCAGAAGGAGGTTTTCAGGGAGTCAAAGGCGCGCTGTTGGAGGGGGGACCATACCCACGGTTGGTCTTTCCGGGTGAGGAGGATGAGGGGAGCGACGATGTTGGAGTAGTTGGCGATGAATTTTCGATAGTAGTTGGCGAATCCAAGGAAAGAATGGATGCCAGTGACCGAGGAGGGGTTTTTCCAGTCTTGGATTGCGGAGAGTTTGGAGGGGTCCATCCGAATGACTCCCTGGCCGATGATCAACCCAAGGTATTCCATGGTGGGGGAGTCGAAGGTACACTTGGAGATTTTCAGGGATAGGCCATGTTCTCATAAGCGTTGGAGTACACGGCAGGTGCAGTTGTGGTGTGCATCGAGGGTGCCTTTGGTGTGGATACCGATGTCATCCATGTAGATTTTCAACCATCATTCCGCGATCATGTCAGCAAAGATGTCGTTCATGAAGGCTTGGAAGGTGGAGGGGGCATTGCAGAAGCCGAAGAACATGACGGTTGGTTCAAAGAGGCCTCGTTCCGTGATGAACACAGCTTTCCATTGGTCTTCCTGTCGAATGCGGATGTTGTTGTATCCCCACCGAATGTCAACTTTGGTGAACCAGTTCGCGTCTCACATGTCATCGATCAGATCGGAGATGAGGGGTAGAGGGTATGCATTGCGGATAGTGTGGCTGTTTAGGTAGCGGTAGTCCTGGCATGGCCTAAGGGATCCGTCCTTTTTGGGGATGAAGAAGAAAGGGGACGCTTGGGGGGATTTGGAGGGGACAATTCGACCCGTTTTGAGGTGTTCATCGATGAACTCCTTGCATGCGACCTTCTCGGCAGGGTTCAGGGAATAGACCTTGGCAATTTTTGGGACGAAAGATTCCTTTAGGTCGATGGTATGGTCGTAGGGGCAGTGTGGAGGTAAAACATTGTGGGTAGCTTCCGCAAAAACGTCGGCGAAGTCTTGGCAAAAGGTGGGGATTGGGACTTCCTTGGGGGGTAGTCATAGGGCGATCTCCGTGGAGAGGGTGGTTTTGTTGATCTCAGGCACGTTGTCCCTCTGGGGAGGGTGCTCACGAAGAGACCTCTCTACCCTCTGGGGACACGCAGTAGAGATAGTGATAGTTCTGGAGATCCAATTGATTGAGGGATTCCACTTGATTAACCACAGGAGTCCAAGAATGATCTGTGGCATTTTCTGTCAGAGGACAAAGAGGATTTCATAGTGTGAGAAGTTGTTGCATGTGATGGGGAGATTTGCCGTCCATTGGATGGTTCCGGCGTGGTTGGTGGTTCTGTCTACATTGTAGGCGACGATGGGGTGGTCAAGGCGTTTTAGTTTGACAGGAAGGGTTCGCAGGAGTCATGGGTCGACGAAGTTTCCTGTCGCTCCTGAGTTGATAAGGGCGGTGGTTTCGATGGTTCCATGTATGGAAATGGGAAGTCGTAGAGTTCTATTGTTTTTGAGAGCTACGAGTACATGGTGGGTAACTAGAGAAGAAGACATCGAAGCGACTTCTCTTTTCAAAAATCCTTGGCCTTCTGGACGTTGGCGAAGTTGATGGTGTTGACTTCCTCTGTAGAGATGATCGGGGAGGTTTCGTCATAGCACATCTTAAGCATGGAGAGTATCTCGCTCTCATTTTTCCCCGAGGTTTGGAGGGAGTTTACATACTGTTGGAGTGAAGAAGGTGGGGGTGTTGGGGTGGGTGCAACTATTGCAGGGGTGGTGACAGTGGTTCGGATGTTCTGGGGGCATGGGGGGGGGCAACTAGGAGTGGTGCGTCTGCAGTTCTGAGCATTGTGTCCAGTCGTCCTGCAGCGGAAGCATCGTCCTTCTTTGATGCACTTGGCGCGTTCTATGGGGGTGAGTTTGGTAAGGTTTACTGCATCAACATCCATGGTGTTGGGGTCACGGGGAGTTCTAGCGGAAGTGAATGTGGGGGGAGTGTTTCCAAGGCAAAGGGCTTGGATCCTCATCTTCTGGGCGTGGAAGGTTTTGGCTTTGGTTACCCACTCTTCGACAGTGGTGGGGACTGTCGCCATGGAGAGGATCATAGCAGTGATTTGTTGGTCGAGTCCGAGGGCAAAGTGGTCGATGAGGGTAGTTTCATCGGTGATATCAGACTTCCCAGCTAGATTCTGGAAGTCGGTGATGTACTGTTGGAAGCCGTCCCCCATCCGAGTGGTTTTTTGATGGAGTTTGGCTAATTCGAATCGGGCATTGGCCTTGACGTCATAGGGGAAGAAGGTGGTTTCGAAGTTGGTAACGAACTCCACAAACGTTTTTCCAGTGGTGATGGTCGTGTCAGCCATTTTGTCGTACCAGGACTCAGCGAAGGAAGCTCCTCTTCCTTCGGGCATCTTGTTTAGAGTGGTCATGATGCGCGCTTCGTCAGGGTATAAGGCGTCATTCAGGACAAAGTAGGCTCTCATGGCTTTGATCCATCGGGAGGTGTCGGCGGACTTCCCAGAGAAGTTGGCTGGGAGGGCTGCTTTAAGTTCGGGTTTGTGGGTCGACATTGGTGAACTGTGGTGATGAGGGGGTGGGCTAGGGTGACGAGGGGGTGGGCTTGGTTGACGAGGGGGTGGGCTAGGGTGACGAGGGGGTGGGCTAGGGTGACGAGGGGGGGGGCTTGGGTGGCGAGGGGGGGGGCTGGGATGTTGAGGGGGG
>JBBPLO010000846.1:0-14307 GCA_038089835.1 Retiboletus flavoniger | reverse complement strand
GTCTTCCTTCTATTGAACCGTCAGACCGTGCTTGGATAACCAACGACTTATTCACCCTTGCTCGGCAGTACCACCACCACCATCGCATTCTTCCTTCTTGGCATGTGTCGCCTGGCAGCCCAGCTGCACACTCCCTTCAACCACTGGCACCGAGTGCATGCCAGTCCGGTCCCCTTGATGCATTGACTGGCTACTCTTGCCTGTTTGCACTGAGCGCAAGCGTTGGAGGGTGGTTCAGGCTGAGCAGCCGCCAAGCTGGTAGGGGTGGTCTTCTTCCTTGGCAGGGCTGCATCTTCTTCTTCCCTGTCAGTGTTCTCTGACCAGCTCCTCTGTACTGCCATTAGCTCAGGATGGACCACGACAAACCACTATGCACCTTTAGTCTGGAGGATGTGTTCGACACCATCCTGGACAACTCAGTCACCTTCTCAATGACGGGCACCACCTGTCGCTCCACCTCCTCTATGTCCAATGCTGTCCCCTGCATGCCCACCAGCCCATTGTCTTCCTTGACCAGTGGTGCGTTCTTCCTCTTTGACCACTCTACCTGCTGGCACTCTGCATCCGCAAGCAGGGCCATGACGTTGTCCTCCAGTTCTGTGTAAAGGTGGAGCACGTCTGCCTCCTTGGAGGCTACCTCTCATTCATTCTAAAAGAGACATTATTGCAGTTAACATCACCTCGGTATGGCTTGAATGCTTACCATAGCACGCCCGAAGCTCTCCACCCACATCTCCATCTCCTCACGAAGTTCCTCCCAGTTGTCTGGCATCGTCTTCGCTTCGGCTGTGACATATTTGGTGGCCGCCTTGTATCAACAGTTGACATCTCGGCGATGTTTGGTGCCCTTTGCTGTCATGGCGCGTAGACCGTCGACTCGGCTGGTGAACTGGGATTGCATGGTGTGTGGAGTGGATGAGGGAAGGATGGAGTGTGATGTAGGGAGAGACACAGCGGATGCGATGCGACTAGACCGCCACTGTTCAAACTCCACACTGTGCTTAGTCAGCACAACGCCGCGACTGACTGGAGACAGTCAGTATTCAAAATCCCCAGTGGATGTAGAGAACAGTGTGTCTCTATGGTTGTATCACCCAATTTTCCATCATTACAGTGCATGTATACTCCTTCCTACATTTACCAACTTCCTGCCCGTTACTCCGTCCAAGTCCAGTGGTAAGACCGGTACTCCGGTACCATCAGTCTTTCCCGAACTACTCCGGTCCATCCATTTTTACCTTCATACTTGTTTCTCTTTGCATATGTTACATTCTTACCTACTTACTCCACTTTTCCTTTTCCTTTTGTCAACTACAGTAACTTTCGTCCTTACTTTTACTTATGACCGACTATCGTCGGGCTGATCAGCTTTATCGGTCCCGTACCTTAGAGTTTCATGGCAGCCCAAAAGGATCGTCTTTGTTTCATCAAACTTTCTCCCATCATTCAAACGCTAATCTTTGACTTTGCTTAAGTACCACTTAAGCCGTAGTTACGGACATGGGTATGCCCGGTCCATAAAATCTTTGTATTGCATATTGCAACACAGCTACCTTTTGCTCACAACGTCCGAACTACGCTAAACACTATCGTCATCGTCTCCGCCAACATCCAACGTCCAATGCCCATGTCTCTTTTTCTCCATCACCAACAACACTTTCATCGACCAGTCTACCGGTCATACCACCACCCATACATTCTCCACCCAGTCTTCGCCGGACTTCTTGGTAGAGTCCCCTGGACTTCATTTCTGACCTTCCTCTTCTCCGGAATCCCTTTTGGGGTGAACCTATTCGCTCCCCTCACCCTTCCTTTGGCCAGGACTTATAGGCTACGCTTCTCAAGTCTCTCCAGCCTTAGCAGGATCTTTACAGCATGTACTCATGGCAGTGAGGGCATTCATAGTAGACACAATCCTGCTTATAGTGACCTGAGCAATCACACTGATAGCATTGGGTGGTGGGAGTGGCAGGAGGGAGGCGGAGGGCATCAGGATGAGGGAGGACTTGAAAGGGAGAAGACATAATGGTGTTGCCATTGGGCATAACCAGGGTCTGAGGGGTGGAGATTATGGGGAACGTCAGGGGGCAGGGTGTTTCTTCCTCCTCCTCCTCGCTGGATTCGTCAGAGGTTGCTATGATGGTAGGGGTATCTGGAGGGGGGGATGATAATCTGGACACTAGGGCTGCAGGGGAGTGAGGCAGGGGAATAGGAAGTGGAAGAGGCCTGGGCTGAGCTAATAAAAAAGACTCGACGGATTGGGTGTATTGGTTGCATTGGGCAGGAGGAAGAGAGGACAGGATGCGATGTATGGTGGAGTAGATGAGCCCATGGGGGATTTCTTCGGCATAAGAGCCAAAGCCATGGAGGGATAGGGCAGTGAGCACATGGCAGTGGGCTTCAGTCATAGTGAAGCGGAGGGGCAGGTCAGGTGGGGTGAGGGATTCAGCCAGGTGAAGGGCTGAAGTGACTGTGTGGTAGGTGCGAATCAGGGAGTGGGTTACTTCATCCTCAGGGAAGAGAGGATGAAGTTCAATTGTGCGAGCAAGCATGGGGGTTTCAAGGATGGTGGCGAATAGGGAGAGCCTGTTGAGCTCTGGAAGAAATCCAGGGAAGGCTCATTGTGATCGTAAAAGCGATCATGGGAACAATGAAGAGGACGAAGGGGAGGAGGTGGTCATTGGTGAGGAGGAAAACATCGTCAAGGAAGAAGAGAAGAGTGGAGGGGGGGGGCATAAACTTCAAGGTTGTAAGGCAATACTCACAGAGAGACTGATGTCTTACAAGCTTGATTGGCTTAGAGGGAGTGTTGTCATTTATATGTGGAAAGGATTTTAGCTGCGTGACAGAGATTTGACTTGGGTTCCCAGGTGTCTTCCGAGTGTGGGTAGCCTTTCCATGATGTCAAGAACCATTGCTTAGTTTTTGGACCCTTATGACTGCGGATTACCTCAACTTCATATTCTTCTTCTCGGTTAACGATGTCAGGTGGTGGTCTTAGGAATGGAGTGCCATAAGCTTGGGTAACCTGGTATGGGGATAGGAGGGCTGTGTGGAAGGTGTCATGGATGCGCCATGTGGAGGGTAACTGAAGTTTGTAAGATACTGGAGATAGGACGTGGGTGATTTCAAAAGGACCATAACATTTCGGAGTTAATTTCCATGATGGAAGTTGGAGGTGGAGGTTGGTCACTTCAAGCCAGATCTGGTCTCTGACTTTCCACAGAGAGAAGTTGCAAAGAGATCAGGAGGAGATCAATTTTCGGGTGGATTTGTGAGTGGCGAGGGCTTCTTTTCGGTTCTCATCCAGAATTGCTAAGCGATCTTTGAGTGCAGGGATGAAGGTTTTTCCCAGGGGGGGGAAGGTTCTTGGTTCATAGCCATAGAGCAGGGAGAATGGGGACTTCTGGGTGAATGAGTGGGGTGCTGAGTTGTGATGGAATTCTGCAGAAGATAGTGCTGTTGACCAGGAGTGGGGGTTGTTGGTGCAGAAGATGTGTAGGTAAACTTTGAGTTCCTGATTTGTTCTTTCAGTTTGACTGTCCATCTGGGGGTGATATGCAGATGATAGGTGGATGTTGTATTTGAGTAAGTGAGCAAGTTCAAGAGCGAAGGCAGAGGTGAATTGAGGGCCATGATCAGATATGATGGAATCATAGAGGCCAAATCATTTGAAAACATTGTTAAAAAAAAAGGAGGGCCACTCTGGCAGTGTCGATGGTTTTTGAGCAGGGAAGGAGTACTACCCCCTTTGTAAGGCCATGGTCGACCACAACCATGATAGAATCGAAGGTGTGGAACAGTGGGAGGTCGGTGATGAGGTTGACCGAGAGTTGACGAAAGGGGAGGGAGAAGGTGGACGTGATAGGAAGGAGAGGGGGGTGTGAGGGGTGGGTGTTGACCTTGTTCTGTTGGCAGATAGGGCAACCTACGATGAAGTGTTTGACAAAGGTGGCTAGACCTGGCCACCAGAAGTCTCATTCAAGGATGGCTTTGGTGCAGAAAATGCTCATGTAGCCAGTAAGCAGGGAAGAGTGGATGGTATGTAATAGCGAGGATCTGGCAGGTGGTGGGACATACATTTGATGGTGAAAGAATAGGTGGCCATGTTCAAAAGTCCAATTGAAGGTGAGGGATCGGAGAAATAAGGGGGATGACAAGGAAATGGCTTCTAGGGCTCAAATGACCAGTGGGTCGGAAGGTGTGGAAGACTTGATAAGGTCCGTGAGGGTGAGGTCAAGTGCATTGATGATGAGGGGTTCAGGGATGATGGGGGAGTTGACATTATCAAGGGAGGTATCTACATGGTCACGTCAAGAAAGAGCATCAGCCAGTCCCATCTTGGTGCCGGGGGTGACTTTCCAAACGATGTCAAAGTCTTGGAGGAAAAGGGCCCAACAAGCCTGTCGTTGGGATAGTTTATGGGGGTCGCATAGATATGAAAGGTTTTTGTGATCAGTGATAATGGTGGTGGGATGAGTGGCACATTGCAGGTGGTGGCACCATTTGGAGAGTGCAAGAATGACTGTGAGAAGTTCTCGGTTGTAGATGTCGTAGTTACACTCGGCAGGAGTGAGGGTCTTTGAGAAATAAGCTAAGGGACAAAGGTCTCTGTTGGGATCGGATTGCATGAGGACAGTGCCCGTGGCGGACAGAGAGGCATTGTTACGACTGTGCCATCAGCGAAGGAGGAACAGAGAGGTCGGGACTTAGCGTGCTGGGGGAACGCGACGGAACTGTCCCAGCGTGTTCTACTACCGCAAGGTTGGAGGCTTGCGGCTTTCGAAGAAGGGTGGCGGAGAGGTCAGACCTCAAGGTGGCCCCAGAGGGTGAGGACGAAGGACACCCGACAGGAGATGGCGGTCGAGTCATAGGAAAGAATCCAGATATGAGAGTATCTACGTAATGGTCAAAGTGGAGTATACAAGATAGTTGTGCTATGCTTATATACCGTAGGGACGGATGCACAGACCATGCGATAAGTAGGATAAGTGAGTCATGGCTAAGTAATAGTCCATGAGGGAACGGGGGAGTCTATACATAGATTGGAGAGGATACGCCGATAAGCAGACGTACCGTGAGGGACATATGATGGCCGTCTGGGCTGAGGAGGGACACGAGAGGAGACGAAGGCACAACGAGTGCCGAGGCGACGGATAGGAGGATGCACGAGAGCATGCAGGTATAAGCGAGGGCACGAGGAGTGCCAAGGCGGTGGATACGAAGAGTGTGTGAGAGCACGCTGGTATAAGCGAGGGCACGAGGAGTGCCAAGGTGGCAGATGAGGGGATGCGTGAGAGCACGCAGGTATAAGCGAAGGCAGACGAAGTGCCAAGGCAGCGGATAGGGGAAGGCCGCTCGGGCCAAGGGAACACAAGGGGGACACGTAGTAGACGCGTAAGCTAAGATAGGGGCACGAGGTAGTGCCAAGACGCGGGATAAGGGATACGCGTGGGAGGGACGCATAAGCTAGGAGCTAGGGGATCCGCGGAGGGTACCGGGACACAGAGATAGGAGTGGACCGGGGTACGCGAGGTGGATACCAGTCGATAGCGAGACGTGGGTTAGGCGTAAGCATCACGTGGAGAGACGTGTAGGTCACGGGGTAAGAGCGGTCACGTGAGGATCACGTGGAGGGTCCTAGAGCGGGAGCTAGAGGGGACTCGGAGGTGGCCGAGGACTGGGGTTAGCTAAGGGTTAGCTAAGGGTGACTGATAGCAGAGGGGCTAGCAGCGACGGGAGGTCTCAGAGGTAGCTGAGGGCTAGGACGAGGAGCGGCGAGGAGACTACTACAGTGGCTAAGAAGAGAGAGTACTCTCCTGTAGAGTCGACAAGGATGTGGGGTGGGGCGCGTGGACGAGGGACGAGGACACGTGACGAAAGAAAAAGGCTAGGGGTGTGCGAGTTGTAACAGGCATCAGTCATAACGGAAAATGGTTTAAAGGGATTGGGAAGAGCAAGAACTGGGGCAGAGCAGAGAGCCGAGATGAGGGAGTGGAATGCCTTCTGCTGAAGGGGAGTCCAATTCCAGGTTTCATTCTTCTTGGTGAGGAAGACTAGGGGGGCGACAATGTTAGAGAAATTGGGGATGAATTTTCGGTAGAAATTGGCGAATCCAATGAACGACCTAATGCCAGTGACGGTGGTGGGAGGTTTCCAGTCTTTGAGGGTGGAGAGTTTGTGGGGGTCCATTTGTACCTCTCCATTTCCAATGACGAGACCCAAGTATTCCATGATTGGGGAGTCGAAAGAGCATTTGGAAAGTTTAACAGAGAGGTTGTGTTCACATAGGCAGAGGAGGACACATCAGGTACATTCATGGTGGAGGGAGAGGGAGCCTTTAGTGTAGATGCCTAGATCATCCATGTAGATCTTCAGCCATCATTCGGCGATCATGTCTGTGAAGATATGGTTCATGAATGACTGGAAAGTGGAGGGGGCATTGGAGAACCTGAAGAACATCACTCTAGGTTCAAAGAGACCAAGGGGAGTGATGAATGCTGCCTTCCATTGATCAGATTTGCAGATACAGATGTTGTTATATCCCCAACGGATGTCCATCTTAGTGAAGTGGTTGGTGTTACACTGGGCTAAGGAATACCAGCGGGGACTCAAAGTGAGCTCTAGTGGTGACGAAGATGAAGGAGGATACTCGGGTGTTCCGACAGAAGTCTTCGGAGACACGCGTTCAAGGGAGTTCCCTTAGAACAGTAACAGCGCTCAAACAGCCTGTGGGTTGGTCTTCAAGGGGGTTCCTTAAGACCGGGACAAGGTTCAAGATGGAGACCTAGGGAGGACCCGTAGTCTCAGTGTGTGGATAACAGACCATGACGAGAGGGGCGAGGAGTGGGCTTAGAGCTCGTAGAATTGAGTAGACTAAGCTAAGGAGAAGTACAGGGCGGCGAGAGGCTATAAGTACATATGCCAAGTCGTTAGGTAATGGGCTTCTAGTAAGCCTGAGATAAGAGTGAGTCATCCGCAGTAGATAAGGATGAGTCACGACGAGTCAGTTCTAATAATACAACGGCTCCGAGATAAGATGGAATGGAAGGAACCGGGAAAGCGGGACTCAAGGCGTAAACGGAGTCCCTAAGTCCAAGATAAGGCGGGAGACGTACGAGGACTTAGCTAAGTGAAAGAAAAGAAAAGGAAAAGGGGCGATCCACCGTGGATCGTAACAGTTGGCGTCCTTCATGTTGTCCAGGAGGTCAGAGATGAGAGGTAAGGGGTAGGCGTTTCGGATAGTATGGAAGTTCAGATAACGGTAGTCTTAACATGGGCAAAGGGTCCTGTCTTTCTTGGGAACAAAAAAAAAGGGGGAGGCTTGGGGGGACTTAGAGGGGACTATGTGACCAGTCTTGAGGTGTTCTTCAATGAACTCTCTAAGGGATTCTTTTTCTTTGGGGTTCAGGGAGTAGACCTTGGCAACTTTCGGGACAAAGAAGTCTTTGAGATCGATGGTGTGATCAAAGGAGCGATGGGCAGGAAGGATGTTATGGGTGGATTCGGCGAAGACATCCACGAAATCTTTGCAGAAATCAGGGACCATAGTTAGAGGGGGTGTTGATTTCTGGGCTATTTCAGTGGAGATGGTTAGTTTGTAGATCTTCTCCTTCTCGACTTCCCTTTGGGGAGGGCCCTCATGAAGAGTCCTCTCGACCCTCAGGGAAGACATTGCGATGGAAATGGTGCACCTCTTCCAGTCAATGTTGGGGTTCCATTTGGTTAACCAGGGCATACCGAGGATAATCTGGGGAATTTTTTGTCGGAGAACAAAGAGGGTTTCGATGGATGAGAAAGAGCCATGGGAAACTGTGGTCGTCATAGTCCAATGGATAGTCCCTGAAGAATTCAGGGTTCCATCTACATTATAAGCAAGGATTGGGTGGGAAACCTTTGTGAGGCAGAAATTTCCTTTAGGTAGAAGACGGGGGTCGATGAAATTTCTGGTTGCGCCTGAGTCAATAAGGGCGGAGGTCTCAATGCTTTGTACCTTGACATCCAAATGAAGAGTTCTATTTCCTTGTGATGCTACGAGTACATGGGTAAAATCTAGGAAAGGAGACGTCGAAGCGGCTTCCCTTTTCAAAAATCCTTTGCCTTTTGTACATTGGCAAATTGGATGGCATTTACTTCTTCTCCGTCTCCATCATAACACATCTTGAGGACAGAGAGGATCTCGGCCTCATTTTTCCCAGAGGTGTGAAGGGAATTTATGTATTGTTGAAGGGGGGAGAGTGGGGTGGGGATAGGGGATGAGGAAGCAGGGGCAAGAGTGGTGTTCCATACATTCTGGGGGCAACTCGGGGTTTTCCTGCAGTTGCGAGCATCATGGCTGATAGTCCTGCAGTGAAAACATCAACCTTCCTTGATGCATTTTGCTCATTCGGTGGGGGTAAGTTTGGCTAAGGTGATGGACGAGTTGACATCCATGGCATTGGGGTCTCTGGAGGTGCGGTTGTTGTTGAATAAAAAAGGGGTGGTGGTGGTTCCAGTGCGGAGTGCTTGGATTCACATCTTCTGGGCATGGAAGGTTTTCGCCTTAGTTACCCAATCTGCGATGGTGGTGGGGATGGTTCCCATGGACAGGATCATGGTAGTAATTTGCTGATCCAGCCCCAAGGCAAAGTGGTCGATGAGGATGGTCTCATTGGTAATGTCAGATTTTCCAGCGAGGTTATGGAAGTCACTGATGTATTGCTGAAATCCATCATTGGAGTGGGTGATTTTCTGGCATAATTTGACCAGTTCGAAACGGGCAGAAGCTTTCATGTCATAGGGGAAGAAGGTGGTTTCAAAATCCTTGATGAAGTCTGAGAAGGTCTTTCCAGAGACAATAGTGAGGTCAGCCATCTTGTCATACAAAGCTTCAGCAAAAGAGGCTCCTCGACCAGCGGGCATTTTATTAAGGGTGGTCATGATCTTTTCAGGGTCCCCTGGGTAGAGGTTCGCATTGATCTGGAAATAGACATTCATGGCCTTCATCCAGCAGGAGGCATCGGAGGAGGATCCAGAGAAATTGGCCAGAAGAGTGGCTTTAAGTTTGGAGGGCATTGTCAGAGAGGGTGAGCAAGAGATGTCAATCGGGCTAGGTTGACAAGGGGGTGGGCTGGGTTGACAAAGAGATGGGCTGGGTTGATGAAGAGGTGGGCTAGGTTGACAAGGAGGTGGGTTAGACTGGGTAGGGTTGCTTGGTCTCTGACCTTTGGGCGAGGGTGCAAAGGATGGGTCGAGGAGTGGGGTTCTGCTGGACCTGGCAATTCATCTCGAGGGTGAGCGATACTAGCTGAGGTCTGGGAGTTCAGAGTCACTATCTCCAGGGGCTTTGAATGATGTGATGAGGAGGTGGTGGGCCCTTCACCTAGAGAGGTGGGACCAAGGAGATTCTCAATCTTTTGTTATGCGTAGTATGCGGGAGATGACTAGGGCTCAAGGGAGTTCAACTACTGGGCAATACTCATGGAGAGACCGACATCCAGTGAAGATACTAAGGTTCTAAAGTTGATCCTAGGATCTGCTGGAGCTTAGGGTGAGTTCTTAGAATCACTAAGAACGTCGGACAGGGAACTGGGAGAGACTCAAGATAATATGCTAATATTGCGCAGATCGAGAATAGAGAGAGAGAGATACATGGTAGGGATCTAGCTACTTATAGTACCAGAGAAAAGCACGGAGGTTATAGAATGGTATGGAATGGCAGGGAATGGAGGGAAACGACTAGGCGTGAGAGAACCTAGTTAGGAGATGAGTCCATGGTGACAGTCATAGTACAGGGAAGAAGCAGGGGTAGACTATGGACAAACAAGGACGAGGGTCCACATAGAAGCAAGTAGGCGGTTTGGACGTGCAGTATACGTCGCCCCCTGTAAGAGATTATGGAAGCCCAGCGAACAACCAGTAGTACACAATGATATGGGAGAAAAATCATAACACAAGAGGGGTAATGTTACCATTTTTCTCCTTTCACATCATATTCTTCTCATAACATCCATTTCTCGCTGGACTAACTGGAGATGTCAGAACTCTTCACGCCTTTCAAATGTGTATCTTGTCATCTGTAGTTCCTCTGCGATAACCATCACTTGTCTCTCTGTAGCAGACCATAGTTACACTATGTCTATCTCTTCAGACTAATCTCTCCTCGCTGACTCTCTTATGTCAGCTAGTTCTTCCACATTCCATAGTCTTCCATCTTGCTTACTTACCTCTCTTCTCTACTGTTCCATCACTTTCCATGGTCTGTGCATTGGTCCTAAACCTATAAAACCCTAGCCCTATTCCTTATGTACTTCATACTTGATCTACGCTCTTTACTCTCAACCAGTTGGACCACTCCCTCAGATTCCTTTGCCCTATGCATGCATTGGTCTCTTCGTGAGTATCACCACTTAGGGCATCCCCTTGAGAGGTCACCACTGCATCACGGCCCACCGTCGCTATTACCTCGTAGTCATGGAAGCTCCCCAAGATCTGCTTCATGTCCAACCATTCAATTGTTCCATTGTAGCATCCAACTACCTTTTCACTCTCTTCGCCATAACATCCAACTATCACAATGTTCCCTCATTACCTCCTACTGTCGCTAACTCATTCACAGATGTAGTACGCTGTCATAGACCAATACCTAAGCAGCACATGTACTTAGATATAGTACATGCAATACAAGCGTACAACTAGTGTCACTCCTAGTGTCACAAACCTTTAGTCCCTTTGAATTCCTAGTCCTCTTTCTGAGAAGACGGTCTCTTCGTGAGTATCACCTCAGCTAGAATGACATCCCTCAAGACCTTAGCTTGTATGCTGCGCATATCACCTGCTATGGCCGCCTACATCTGCTCCTACATCTCTGGTTGTACCACATGCCAACAAAATAAAACCAATACTCACCCGATGACACTGCCCCTCATCCCTATTCGCTCCACCTGCTCCCGCCCCTTTCAACAGATCTCCTGCGATCTGATCACAGATCTACCCCCCTTGGGAGGGTTTGATAGTCTCCTGGTCATGGTTGACCATGGCCTTATGAAGGGGGTAATTCTCTGCCCCACAAAAAAATCCATCGACGCTGCCAGCATGGCCACCCTCTTTGCCCTCAAAGTATACTCTCACTTCAGCCTCCCCAATAAAATCATCTCCGACAGAGGTCCCCAGTTCGCCTCCACCTTCTCCAAGGAACTTGCCCGCATCCTCAATTACAAACTAGCACTCTCCACAGCATTCCACCCACAGACCAATGGAGAAACTGAACAGGTAAACCAAGAAATAGAAACCTATCTTTGCATCTTCTGCAGAGATTCCCCCGCCTCATGGGCTAATCGTATCCCACAGGCGGAATTCACCCATAACCACCGACTCCATTCCGTAACCAATCAATCCCCCTTCTTTCTCCTAATGGGTTATGAACCTAACCCTCTACCCACTGTAGTTCCCACGTCAAACATCCCTGCCATTGAACTTCGACTCCAACAACTCTCTTCAGCTCACAATGAAGCATTAGCTTCACACGAACTCGCTCACCAAATGATGGCAGTGAGATCCCATTGCCCCTTCACCCCATTCCAGAAGAGCAACCAAGTCTGGCTAGAAGCTCGTAACCTCCGCTGAGAACTTGCTAACCCCAAATTCTCCCCCAAAAGAGAAGGACCCTTTGTTATCTCAGACGTTCTCTCCACAGTCACTTATCAACTAAAACTGCCAAAGACATGGAAGATCCACCCAGTCTTCCACACATCCCTCTTATCACCCTACCGGCAAAATGCTATTTATGGCTCCCATTTCAAAAAGAACCCGCTGGATCTCATTGGCGGGCAAGCAGAGTACGAAATAGAAAGAATCATATGTCACAAAGGTGCTTCGGATAAGCACCACTATCTGGTTAGGTGGAAAGGGTATTCTGCCGACAATGACTCCTGGCTTCCTGAAAAGGAACTCAAACATGCATGGACCATCCTATCCATGTACAAGAAGGCAAACCACCGTGCCTTCCCTACTTAGTTCTCCTCTCCTCCATTTCTCACTCATAATTGCTACACAAAAAAAAAAAAAACTGTCATGAACATCATCACTGTCTCCCCTGTTTCCCTCTCCATCTCTACCATATCATCGCTACGTTCTTCTCCCCCTATCCCCTCTTCCCTCACTGACAATGTCATGTCCATCGAAGATTTACCTATAGACTTTCCTACTATAGCTTCTCATGCGTCCACAGTCTATGACCCCTTATCCTTTGAATTCTGTATCCCCTCTCCAGGATGGGGAAACCCTAGCTCTCCGTCCACCCCTTGTTGGGGCAACCAAACCCCCTCACCCAAACTCCCTCCAGTCTCCCTCACCACCATCATCCCTGCCCCTATCCTTAGCATTGATGTCCCCCTCTACGCACGTCAAATGTGCAAAGACTATCCTTCCCATGACGACATGCAGGAACTTGCCTCTGCCCTTACAGACTCACACATTATGATCCCTCTCCAGTCATTTGTCGAAGACGCCTCCCTGATTGAGCTTATATCCAAGCTCTACCTCCAGATTGCCTGCCTTGGCCTAATCCCACCTCAACCCTCCGATGCAGACCTCGCCTACCTTGGGTCTGTAGTCTCCACCATTCATAGAGAGGCTAGAGCCATCATACTCCATCTAGGCTACCAACTTGGAGCACTGGAGTTCTTCCAGGATCTCGACCACTATCAGAGAGAGTTCACAGCCAGACGAACTGCTAGGACCCAGACGACCCCAACCACTTCTTCCTCCCTCGCATCCCCCCTCAACTTGGCCAAACTAGACTTCTTAGCCCGAGTGGAAGCAGCATGGACTGGCAATGAAGGCCATACTCCCCTCAATCCTTCACACCCCCACTACTGGGAAGCATGCTACCATTGCCATCAACTCAGTCACTTTTGGACCAAGTGTCAAGTCTACCAATGCCCACTCTATCTCAACTTTGTGCTGGGCCACCCCCAATCTTGATGTCCCCTCAGACAACCCCCTGCTCCCCCCATCATCTCATCATCTTCTGGGTCCTCTCGTAATTTCCAATCCCCCATCCACCATCGAAATCGCCACTCACAACCAACGCCTCCGTGACCTGTTCCTCCTCCCAGGCACTGCATAAACCATTGCCCACAACAGAACCCCTCCCCAGTCGAGGCTACAAACTACAGCGACGATGATGTTGATGACGTCTTTGATGAAGAAGCTTATGCTAACATGACTGGGTCTCCTGGGATGGATTATATCAACCTTTAGAGTAAGGATCATCAAAGACTCTCCACCTAGTATGGGGGTAATGTTATGACTGTGAATACGTATCTCTTTTTCCTTTCACTTAGCTATGTCTTCTTTCATCCTCACTGCCTTCGGACATCAGGTATGCCATTACTGCCTCATGTACCACCTCCCCGGTTCCTTCCACCTTTCGCCGACAACCGGCTTTCCTCGGAACCGTTATATTAATAGCTATGACTTGTTGTGACTCAGCCCCTTATTGACTGACTCACCTCTTATCTTGGATGCTGATGCGTCCCCTTACATAACCCTCTTGGCAGTACTATTTAAACCCTGATACCTCCACATGTATTTCCTTAAGCTTAGTCTTCTTGAATACTACAAGTCACTTGGCCTCCTCCTCACTCTTCTTATCATCAGTGTCAACACACTAAGGCTGAGGGTCGTCCCCTAGCCTTCTCTTACTTCTGAGTCAGGGTAAACCCTAGGACTCTCTGCGACTCTGCGGGATTTCCCAACGAGTAACCTTCATCTCTGGTACTAGGCACTGGACCTGTACCTCATCATATCCGAAGTCCTCTATCAGTGTACATCCCTAAGTCCACCTCATTCATCCTTTGTCAAGGCAGTTACTCACTTGAGACCCCGTCGGTTCTAGCCCGACGTAACACTTTCCATGTTCACTCTAATTGTAGTGTATTGAGCATACTGCCAATCACTGTGGGAATTTCGCTTAGCTTTGGTGGAGTTATAAATAATCCTCACTCTTGGCTACGAATATGCTCCCTGGTTCATGCGATTCTGTTCACATGCCATTGAGATACAACCATTTTAAAACAGCCATGTCATGGAGAGGGTTTTTGAGCTTTTGAAATGATGACTAGGATCTCAGTCAAATCATTGATTATTTGTTATTGTTTGATAATACAAACAAGGACATACATGTAAATAGTATATCTGAGTTCAAAAAGTTCACACACTTCTTGATTCTCAACTTCTATCATGGTTAAGTCTCTCTCCCTCACTCAGCAAAAAACCATCCTTTCTTTGCTTGATGCTGGCCACTCTGGTGAAGCCATTGCCAAG
>JBBPLO010000844.1:0-14323 GCA_038089835.1 Retiboletus flavoniger | reverse complement strand
CAACCCCCACTCATGGTCAACGGCTCTATCCTCTGCAGAATTTCACCACAACTCAGCACCTCACTCATCCACCCAGAAATCCCCATTCTCCCTACTCTATGGCTATGAACTGAGAACCTTCCCCCCCCTGGGGAAAACCTTCATCCCTGCCCTCGAAGATCACCTAGCAACTCTCGATGAAAACTGAAAAGAAGCCCTTGCTGCTCACGAATCCGCCCGAAAATTGATCTCCTCCCATTCCCTCCACAGCTTCTCCCCCTGGAAAGTCAGAGACCAGGTCTGGCTCGAAGCGACCAATCTCTGCCTTCAACTTCCATCATGGAAATTAACTCCGAAACGTTACAGTCCCTTTGAGATCATTCGTGTCCTATCTCTGGTGTCTTACAAACTTTGCTTACCCCCCACATGGTGCATCCATGACACCTTCCATGCAGCCCTCCTATCCCTGTACCGGACCACCCACGCTTATGGCACCCCATTCCTAAAGCCGCCGCCTGACATCATTAACTGAGAAGAAGAATATGAAGTTGAGGTAATCCACAGTCACAAGGGTCCAAAAACTAAACGATGATTCCTGACATCGTGGAAAGGCTACCCACGCTCAGAAGACACCTGGGAACCTGAATCTAATCTCCGCCATGCGGCTAAAATCCTTTCCACTTATAAATGACAACACTCCCTCTAGACCAATCAAGCTTGTAAGACGTCAGTCTCTCTGTGAGTATTGCCTTACAACCTTGAAGTGTATGCCCCTTGCCTTTCTCTTCTTTCTCGATGATGTCCTCCTCTTTTACAACGACCACCTCCTCCCCTACGTCCTCCTCATCCTCCTTGCGATCGCTCTTACGATCACAGCAAGTGTTACGCGAAGCGTACCAACAAGGTCTCGAGGACTCTGAATGGCTAAGGCGATACTCACGAAGAGACCGACGTCTTAGGGACTCAGAGGTAGGGCGAAGAACTAGGAGTTTCACTAAGGATGAGCCTAATGAGACCGGGAGTGACCCTTGATAATACGCGTAGATTGCGCAGAACAAGAATGCGGAATACAGAATACAGGAGACTGTTTATAGTACCAACACAGCACACAGACCATGAGATAAGGGGGAAACGATTAGGCGTAAGAGAGCCTAATTAGGAGTGGTGAAGTCCCAGGTCGAGAGGTCGAAGGTAACTGGATCTAGGCCCTCCGATAAGGAGATAGGCCTGTCATGGGCGATAAGACATAGTACGTCGATAGGAAAAGAAACGATGGTATACTACTATGAGGAGAATGAGATGAGATGGAAAGAAAATTGTAACATTACCCCCATTGTACAATTGAGCTCCAGGCTCGATCAACAAACCTCTTCTCCCGAAGGGATCTTCAGAAAGCTGGCGGCCCAAAGATGGCGTTCGTCTGAGAGGGGGAAGCAGTGTTAAATGGACAGATAGATTGGATATGCCCAGGCTGAGCACACAGAGCGCATTCACGATGGGGACAGAGTTCGGAGGAATGTCCCCAGTTACGACAATAGTCACACTGGACGCGGTTGCATTGAGTCGCAATGTGGCCGGGGGCGAGGGAAGTGCAGTGGGGGCACCGGAAGGTGGGGCAGTCCTGTTGATAGTGACCTCGAAGACGGCAGTGAAAGCATTCGGTCCCAGGGGAGGCAGGGGTAAGCCGGATGCTGTCTGCTTGGGGCATGACTTGGGTAGGGGAGGACAGGACATGGGTGCTGTTGGGTAGGCAGACCCACTGGACTTCAGTCTGGGAAACAGGAGTGATATGGGGCGAACGAATGGGGGCGGGGGCTTCGTCGGACTCAGAGGTAGAGTCTTCTTCATCAGAGGCGACAATGGTGGGGGTGTCTGTGGGAGGGGGGGAGGAGAGTCTTTCTGCAAGGCGACTCAAAGACGGAGGGGGTACTGGTAGGATGGCCTGGTGAGGGCATAAAAGTAAGAGGTCATCTATGGATTGTAAGTAATGGTTGCGCTGTGCTAGGGAGAGGGAATCGTAAATTCTTCTGAAAGAAATATAGATAAGAGGGGGAGGAAGTGCTTCCACAAAACTATGAAAGCCATGGTAAGATAGGGCGATGAGGGAGTTTCGTCTGGTCTCGTCAATGGAGAAGCGTATAGCAGGATCTTGGGGGGTAAGAGTTTCAGCGAGGCACAGTGCGGAGGAAGCAGAATGATAGGTACAAATGAGGGCGTGTGTGGTCTCATCTTCAGTGAAGAGAGGGAGGGTTTCGAGGGCGAGGGCGAGAGCAGGTGTTTCTAGGATGACGCCGAATAGAGAGAGGTGTCCATGTTCAGGCAAGAATGATGGGTATACATGTTGTGAGCATAGAGAGGAAGAAGAGTGGGAGGAGGTGGATGAGGGGGATGAGGCAGTTGTGAAGGATAATGAGGACATCGTCAAGGTAGGGGAGTAGGAGCAAGGAGTTCATGTACTAGAGTTATTGACACACTAGGCGATACTCACGGAGAGACCGACGTCTTTTGTGTCAATAACGTCTTTTAGATGGAATGGAGTCGTTTATAAGCGGAAAGTAGTCAGCGAGCATGTCTGAGATTGGACTCGGGTTCCCAGGTGTTTTCCGATGAGGGGTATCCCTTCCATGTGGTCAGGTACCTCAGGTGGTTGCCAAGCCCCTTGTGATTAATGATGGCTTCCACTTCGTATTCTTCTTCTGTTCCGATAAGGTCAGGTGGTGGGAGAAGGAATGGGGGTCCATGTGCTGGGGATTCGCGATAAGAAGATAAGAGTGAGGCATGGAAGACATTGTGGATTTTCCATGTGGGCAGTAGACGGAGTTTGTATGATAAGGGAGATAGTACCTGGATGATTTCAAAAGGTCTGTGGCATTTAGGGGCAAGTTTCCGGGAGGGGTAGTTTAGTTTAAGGTGGGTGGCCTCTAGCCATACTTTATCTCCGGTCTTCCATGGGGAGAATTTTCGATAGGATTGATGTATCATGATTTTTCGGGCAGATTCATGGGCTGCTAGGGCCTCTTTTTGGGCAGAATTGAGGGTGGTGAGTCGGGATTCGAGGGCGGGGATGAAGGTTTTCCCAAGGGGAGGGAAGGTTCGGGGTTCGTATCCATAGAGTAGGGAGAACGGAGATTTTTGGGTGGATGAGTGGGGGGTGGAGTTGTGGTGGAATTCAGCAGAGGAAAGGAGATTGGCCCAAGAGTGGGGGTTGTTGGAACAGAAGATGCATAGATATACTTCGAGTTCTTGATTGGTTTGTTCGGTTTGGCCGTCGGTCTGTGGATGGTATGCGGATGAAAGTCGTATGTCATATTTCAGGAGATGGGCTAATTCGATGGCGAAGGCAGAGGCGAATTGAGGGCCTCTGTCGGAGATGATAGAGTCATAGAGGCCAAATCTTTTGAATACGTTTTTGTAGAAGAGGAGGGCGACTCCTGCAGCATCGATTTTTTTTGAGCAAGGGATGAAGATTACCCCCTTTGTAAGCCTGTGGTCGACCACGACCATGATAGAGTCAAAGGAGTTGGAGAGGGGGAGGTCAGTGATAAGGTTGACGGAGAGCTGGCGAAAGGAGAGAGTGCTAGAGGAGGGGATCGGTAGGAGGGGCGGATGTGCGGGATGGGTGTTGACCTTGTTCTGTTGGCAGACAGTGCATCCGGCAATAAAATGTTTGATGAAGGTGGCGAGGCCCAGCCACCAGAAGTCCCGTTCAAGAATGGCTTTGGTGCAGAAGACCCCCATGTGGCCCGAGAGGGGTGAGGAGTGGATAGTATGGAGGACTGCGGAGTGAGCAGAAGGGGGAATATACATATGATGGTGGAAAAAGAGGTGGCCGTTGTCAAAGGTCCAATCCGAGAGACGAGACCAGGGGAAGAGGGGGGAACTGTCAGCGAGGAGTGCGATGGCACGTAGTACGAGGGGATCAGAGGAGGTGCTGGAACGGATGAGGTCGAGAAGAGAGAGATCAATGGCATTGATGACCACGGGGTTGGGGACGATGGAGGCATCGAGGTTATCCAGTGAGATGTCGACCAGTGGGAGACGGGAGAGGGCGTCAGCGGGTCCCATCTTAGAGCCCAGCATGACCTTCCAAAGGATGTCGAAGTCCTGCAGGAAGAGTGCCCATCTGGCCTGGTGGCAGGATAGTTTACGGGGGTCACGGATGTAGGATAGGTTTTTATGATCAGTGATGACTGTGATGGGGTGTGAGGTGCCTTGGAGGTATTGGCACCATTCGGAGAGGGAGAGTATGACAGCCAAGAGTTCACAATCGTAAATATCATAATTACGTTCGGCAGGAGCGAAGGTTTTAGAGAAATAGGCAACGGGTTGGAGATCCCCGTTTGTGTCCGACTGCATGAGGATGGCGCCGGCAGCGAGGAGGGAGGCGTCAGTCATGAGGGAAAAGGGGCGGGTGATGTCGGGCAGGGCAAGGACAGGGGCGGAACAAAAGGAGGCTTTTAGGGAGTCAAAGGCGCGTTGCTGGAGGGGAGACCATACCCATGTTTGGTCTTTCCAGGTGAGGAGGGTGAGGGGGGCGGCGATGTTGGAGTAGTTGGCAATGAACTTTCGATAGTAGTTGGCGAATCCAAGGAAAGAGCGAATGCCAGTGACTGAAGAGGGGTTTTGCCAGTCTTGGATTGCAGAGAGTTTGGAGGGGTCCATCCGAACGACTCCTCAACCAATGATCAGTCCGAGGTATTCCATGGTGGGAGAGTCGAAGGTACATTTGGAGATTTTGAGGGAGAGACTGTGCTCCCGTAAGCATTGAAGTACTCGGCGGGTACAGTCATGGTGTGTGTCAAGGGTGCCTTTGGTGTGGATCCCGATGTCGTCCATATAGACCTTTAACCATCGTTCCGCGATCATGTCAGCGAAGATGTCATTTATGAAGGCCTGGAAGGTGGAGGGGGCATTGCAGAAACCGAAGAACATGACAGTTGGTTCGAAAAGGCCTCGTTCGGTGATGAATGCAGCTTTCCATTGATCTTCTGTTCGAATGCAGATGTTGTTGTAGCCCCATCGAATGTCTACCTTGGTGAACCAGTCTGCATCCTTCATGTCGTCGATCAGGTCGGAGATGAGGGGTAAGGGGTACGCGTTACGGATGGTGTGGCTATTTAGGTATCGATAGTCTTGACATGGTCGAAGGGATCCATCTTTCTTGGGGATGAAGAAAAAAGGGGACGCTTGGGGGGATTTGGAGGGAACGATACGACCCGTTTTGAGGTGTTCATCTACGAATTCCTTACATGCGACTTTCTCGGCTGGGTTCAGAGAGTAGATTTTGGCGATCTTTGGGACGAAGGATTCCTTTAGATCAATGGTGTGGTCATAAAGGCGGTGTGGGGGTAGAACGTTGTGGGTTGCTTCTGCGAAGACATCAGCGAAGTCCTGACAGAAGGTGGGGATTGGGACTTCTTTGGGGGGTTGTCGTAGGGTGATCTCAGTAGAGAGGGTGGTTTTATTGATCTCGGATGCATTGTCCTTCTGGGGAGGGTACTCACGAAGAGACCTCTCTACCCTCTGGGGACTCGCGGTGGAGATGGTGATGGTTCTGGAGATCCAGTCGATTGAAGGGTTCCACTTGATTAGCCATGGAAGTCCAAGGATAATCTGTGGAGTTTTCTGTCGAAGGACGAAGAAGGTTTCCCATTGTGAGAAATCGTTACAGGCGATGGGGAGGTTTGCCATCCACTGGATGGTTCCGGCGTGGTTGGTGGTTCCATCTACGTTGTAGGCGACAATGGGATGATTGATGCATTTCAGTCTGGTGGAAAGGGTTCGCAGGAGCCGTGGGTCGACAAAGTTTCCGGTTGCTCCTGAGTCAATAAGGGCGGTGGTCTCGATGATTCCATGTAAAGAGATGGGAAGTCGTAGGGTTCTATTGTTCTTTGGGGCTATGAGTACATGGTGGGTAACTAGAGAAGAGGACATCGAGGTGGCTTCTCTTTTCGAAAATCCTTGGCCTTTTGGACATTGGCGAAGTTGATGGAGTTAACTTTCTCCGCGGAGATGATTGGGGAACTCTCGTCGTAGCACATCTTAAGTACAGAGAGTATCTCACTCTCATTTTTCCCAGCGGTTTGGAGGGAACTTATGTACTGTTGGAGTGAGGAAGGCGGGGGTGCGGCGGTGGGTGTGTTGGTCGTAGGAGTGGTGGTGGTGGTTCTGATGTTCTGGGGGCGTGAGGGGAGGCAGCTAGGGGTGGTGCATCTGCAGTTCTGAGCATTGTGCCCAGTTGCTCTACAGTGGAAGCATCGTCCTTCTTTGATGCATTTGGTGCGTTCCATGGGAGTCAGTTTGGTGAGGTTCACCACGTCAACTTCCATGGCATTAGGGTCATGGGGGGATCTAGTGGAGGAGAATGCGGGGGGGGTGTTTCCAAGACAAAGGGCTTGGATCCTCATCTTCTGGGCGTGGAAGGTTTTGGCCTTAGTCACCCACTCTTCGATAGTGGTGGGGACTGTTGCCATGGAGAGGATCATAGTGGTGATTTGTTGGTCAAGTCCAAGGGCGAAGTGGTTGATAAGGGTAGTTTCATCAGTGATATCGGACTTCCCAGCTAGGTTTTGGAAGTCAGTGATGTACTGTTGGAAGCCATCCCCCATTCGGGTGAGTTTTTGACGGAGTTTGGTTAAGTCAAATCGGGCGTTGGCCTTAACGTCATAGAGGAAGAAGGTGGTTTCAAAGTTGGTGACGAACTCTGCAAAAGTTTTTCCGGTGGTAACGGTTGTGTTGGCCATCTTGTCATACCAAGACTCAGCAAAGGAGGCTCCCCTTCCTTCGGGCATTTTGTTCAATGTGATCATGATATGTGCTTCGTCGGGGTACAAGGCGTTATTTAAGACGAAATAGGCTCTCATGGCTTTGATCCATCGAGAGGCATCGGCGGACTTCCCTGAGAAGTCAGCTGGGAGAGCTGCTTTGAGTTCAGTAGGGCGGGTCGACATTGGTGGATTATGATGGTGAGGAGGGGGGCTAGGTTGATGAGGGGGTGGGCTAGGCTGACGAGGGGGTGGGCTGGGTTGGCGAGGGGCAGGGATTCTCGGGGTTCTGGTTTGACTTCTTGGCTGGGGGGCGTATGAGGGATCGAGGAGAGGAGTCCTGCTAGATCTGGTGATTCGTCTGGGGGATGTCTGATACTTGGTGAGATCAGGGAGATCAGAGTCCGATTCTTCTGGGGGTCGGTATGACGTGCTGGAGGGGTGGTAGGTCCTTCACCTGAGTAGGTGGGACCAAGGAAATTCTTGTTCTTTTGTTATGCGAAGCGTACCAACAAGGTCTCGAGGACTTTGAATGGCTAAGGCGATACTCACGAAGAGACCGACGTCTTAGGGACTCAAAGGTAGGGTGAAGAACTAGGAGTTTCACTAAGGATGAGCCTAATGAGACCGGGAGTGACCCTTGATAATACGCATAGATTGTGCAGAACAAGAATGCGGAATACAGAATACAGGAGACTGTTTATAGTACCAACACAGCGCACGGACCATGAGATAAGGGGGAAATGATTAGGCGTAAGAGAGCCTAATTAGGAGTGGTGAAGTCCCAGGTCGAGAGATCGAAGGTAACTGGATCTAGGCCCTCCAATAAGGAGATAGGCCTGTCACGGGCGATAAGACATAGTACGTCGATAGGAAAAGAAACGATGGTATACTACTACGAGGAGAATGAGATGAGATGGAAAGAAAATCGTAACAGCAAGCCTTCCCTGGATTTCTTCCAGAACACGACAGACTCTCTCTGTTCGCAGCCATCCTCGAAACCCCCACGCTCGCCTGTGCGATTGAACTTCACCCTCTCTTCCCTGAGGACGAAGTAACTCACTCTTTAATTCGCACGTATCATACTGTTGCCTCTGCCCTTCGCCTCACAGAATCTCTTACCCTGCCCAACCCTGCTCTTCGCTTCGCCATGACCAAAGCCCATCGCCACTCACTCACTGCCCTTTCATTTCATGGCTTTGGCTCCTATGTCGAAGAAGTCCCCCATGGACTTATTTACCCCACCATGCGTCATATCCTATCCTCCCTGCCCCAAAATCAACGTGACCAATACACCCAATCTGTCGAGTCTTTTTTATTAGCCCAACCCAGACCACTTCCCCTCCCTATTCCCCTGCCTCACTCCCCTGCAGCCCTAACCTCCCGATTGTCATCCCCCCCCCCTCCAGACACACCTACCATCATAGCCACCTCCGAGGAAGAGATGGAGGAACCCCACGCCCACGCTTTCCCAGTGACTACCTCACCCCAGATGTTGGTCATGCCGAACGGGAACACCATCATGTCTTCTCCCTTTCGAGTCCTCCCTTGCCCTGATGCCCTCCGTCTCCCTCCTGCGACTCCCACCACCCAATGCTTTCAGTGTGATTGCCCTGGTCACTATAAACAGGACTGCGTCTACTACGAGTGCCCTCACTGCCATGAGTATGCCCCTGGACACAACGCAGTTCGCTGTCTCCTTTTCCAATGCAGCTTCTGTCTCAACTGGGGTCATACAGACCACTTCTGCCCCCATCGTGAGTGTGGTCATTGCCATGAACCTGGGCACATCATTGCTAACTGCCCATTTGAGATTGCATCCCCATTGCAGCAGAGTGCCATTTTCGGGCCTGGGACCTCCCTTGGATGACGCCTTGGGATGGGACAGAATAACTATTGAGCCTGGGGCTCAACTATATGAAGGGGGTAATGTTACGGTTTTTCTCCTTCATCATCAAACTCTGCTCGTTGTTCACTTTGCTTCCATCATCTCCTGGAGAGGTAGAAGGTCACCTCGCACGCGGTCAGCTTTCCTACTCTTATGTGGCCCCTCCTCGTTATTCGTACATAGATTACCACTAGATCACCCTCTTACCATGACTGTCGCTATGAACACCGCTCCTAACTAGATTCTCTCACATCTAGTCGTTTCCATCACCTTCCATTGGCTTCCACTTCCCATGTACTATCCACCTCTTAAATAGTTGCGTCTTACCCTGTAGAGTCTCCCCATTCTCGATCTGCGCAATACTAGCGTCTTATCCTGAGTCCCTCCTTAGTCTCTGATCTCCGCGTCTCTTAGCAAGTCTAAGAAACCCATTTGAACTTCATAGTCCATTGTCAGATGTCAGTCTCTTCGTGAGTATTGCCTGACAAGAGTCACTCCTCTAGTCCCCATCCCCTGTCGTATGCTACGTGTAACAAAGAGTGAGGGGAGTGAATAGGTTTGCCCCAAAAGGGATTCTGAGGAAGAGGAAAGTCAGAAATGAAGTCTGGAAGACTCTACCAAGAAGTCCAGTGAAGACTGGGTGGAGAACGTATGGGCAGTGGTATGACCAGTAGACCAGTCAATGAAAATGATGTCAGTGAAGAAAGAAAAGAGACATAGACATTGAGCGTTAGACATTGGATGTTGGCGGAGATGATGACGATAGCGTTTAGCATGGTTTGGACGTTGTGAGCAAAAGGTAGCTCTGTTGCAATATGCAATACAAAGGTTTTATGAACCAGGCATGCCTGTGTCCATAACTATGGCCTAAGTGGTACTTAAGCGAAGTCAAAGATTAGCGTTTGAATGATGGGAGAAAGTTTGATGAAACAAAGACAACCCTTTCAGTCCGCCATGAAACTCTAAGGTATGGGACCGATAAAGCCGATCAGCCTGGCGATAGTTGGTCGTAAGTAAAAGTAAAGACGAAAGTCACTGTAGTCAACGAAAGGAAAAGATAAAGTGGGGTAAGTAGGTAAGGATGTAACATATGCAAAGAGAAACAAGTATGAAGGTAAAAGTGGATGGACCGGAGTAGTTTGGGGAAGACTGACGGTACCAGAGTACCGGTCTTACCACCGGACTTGGATGGAGTAACAGGTGGGAAGTTGATAGATGTAGGAAGGAGTATATATGTGCTGTAATGATGGGAAATTGGGTGATACGACCATAGAGATGCACCATTCTCTACATCCACTGGGGACTTTGAATACTGACTGTCCCCAATCAGTCGCAGCATTGTGCTGACTAAGCACAGTGCAGAGTTTGAACGGTGGCAGTCTAGTCATGTTGCATCCGCTGTGTCTCTCCCCACATCACACTCCATCCTTTCCTCATCCACTCCACACACCATGCAATCCCAGTTCACCAGCTGAGTCAATGGCCTATGCGCCATGACAGCAAAGGGTGCTGAGCACCGCCAGGACATCAATAGAAGATTCAAGGCAAGTACCGAGCACGTCACAGTGGAGGCAAAGGCGATGCTGGATGACTGGGATGATCTGCAAGAAGAAAAGGACATGTGGGTAGAGAGTTTTGGGCGCGCTATGGTAAGTTCCAGTGCCATTCCATGGTTGTATATATTGTCCTCATTGTTTCCATTAGGACGAGTGGGTGGCAGCGTCCAAAGAAGCAGACAGCCTCCACCTCTATACTGAGCTGGAGGACAACATCACAGCGTTACTTGCTGATGCGGAGCATGTGCAAGCAGATTGGGCTGAGAGGAAGAATGCGCCGCCGGTCGAGGATGACAGTGAGCTGGCGGGCACACAAGGAACAGTGGTGGAGGTTGAGGAGGTGGAGCGGCAGGTGGTGCCCGGCATTGAGAAGGTGACTGGGTCATCTGGGGCGGCATCGAACATGTTGTCTGGGCTCAAGGTGTGTAGTAGATGGATCGCGGTCTTTCCTGAGCTAATGGCAGTACAGAGGGGCAGGTCAGATGACACTGATGAGGAGGAAGAAGATGTGGGCCTGCAGAGGAAGAAGGCCGCTCCTACCAGATCGGTGATCACCCAGCTTGAACACCCCTCTGATGCCTGTGCGCAGTGTAAGCAGGCGAGGGTCACTGGTCAATACATCAAGGGGACTGGACTGGGATGTGCTCGGTGCCAGTGGTTGAAGGGAGCATGCAGCTTGGCTGCCAGGCAGCACACGCCTAGAAGGAAGAACGTGATGGTAGTGGTGGTGCCACCAAGCAAGGGTGAGTAAGTTGTAGGTTATGCAAGTGCAGTCTGATGGTGCAATAGGAGGGAGACTGGCCAGGGTGGTGGCCAAGGCAAGTTCCAGCAAGCGGGTGGAATCACCCATCGAGCTCCTCTCTGATGATGAGATCAAGGAAGATGATACCTGTTATGACTGCGCCATCAGTGAAGGTGGAACAAAGGATGTCGGGACTTAGCGTGCTGGGGGAACACGACGGAACTGTCCCAGCGTGTTCTACTACCGCAGGGTTGGGAGCCCATGGCTTTCAAAGAAGAGAGTGGCGGAGAGGTCTGACCTCAAGGTGACCCCAAGGGGTGAGGGCAAGGACGCCCGACAGGAGATGGCAAAGACGTTGTATAAGGGTATCGGTAGACAGGAGGAAATGTAGTGAACGGCAGAGAACGGTAATGAACAAAGTGAGGAACTACAAGTAGAGTGGGATGTTATATATAGTGGTACAGATGGTGCACGGACCATATGATATACAAGGAAGCGAGTCATGGTTAGATAAGAGTCCATGAGGAGCGGGAGAGATCTATGCATAGACGAGAGGTGATACGTCGATAAGCGGGCGTATCACGAGGAGCGAGAGATGGCCGAAGAAGGCCCGAGAGACGGAGGAGAACTCTATGTATAGACAAGAGATGATACGTCGATAAGCGGGCGTATCACGAGGAGCGAGAGATGGCCGAAGAAGGCCCAAGAGACGAAGGGGAAATCTATGTATAGATGAACGATGATACGTCGATAGACAGGCGTACCATGAGGAATGAGAGATAGCCGAGAAGGCTCGAGAGACGGAAGAGGTGCGCGAGAACGCGCAGGATAGCCGAGGGCACGAGGAGTGCCAAGGCGAAGCATAGCTGTTGGAGCTACGAGGATGTGGATGCTAAGGCACGTCAAGTGCTAAGCGGACGAATGGCAGTTGGAGCCAAGAGGACGCGGAGGAACGCGTGGGGATAAGCAGAGGCACACGAAGTGCCAAGATGTGGGTCAAGGGTGGCCATCTAGGCCGGAGGAACTCGGGGGAACGCGTAGTAGACGCGTAAGCTAAGATAGGGGGCACATGGTAGTGCCAAGACGCGGGAGAAGGGATACGCGTGGGAGGGACGCGTAAGCTAGGAGCAAGGGGAGTCCATGGAGGATACCGGGACATGACGATAGGAGGGGACCGGGAGACGCAGTATAGATACCAGTCGATAGCGAGACACTGGTGAGGTGTAAGCATCACGTGGAGGGATGCGTAGGTCACGAGGTAAGAGCGGTCACGTGAGGATCACGTGGAGGGTCCTAGAGCGGATGCTAGAGGGGACTCGGAGGTAGCCGAGGACTAGAGGTAGGACGAGGGTATCTCCGAGAGAGGGAGATCGAGGGTCACGTGGAAGTCACGAGTGTCGTGGGGGTCATGTGGTAGTCACGAGTGACTAGCGAGGGCGGATGGACGACGTGTCAGAGGTAGCCGAGTCTAGGGTTAGCTAAGGGTTAGCTAAGGGTGACTGGGTAGCCTAGGGGCTAACAGTGACGAGGATCTACTCGGAGGTAGCCGAGGGCTATGACAAGGGACAAGGATGACCGCTGCAGTTGCTAAGAAGAGAGGAGTACTCTCCTGCAGGGTTGGCGAGAGGCGCGGGGACGAGGGACGAGGACGTGTGACGAGGGAAAAAGGCTTGGGGCGTACGTGAGTTGTAACAATACCCCTGTCAAGCTGAAGGAGAAGGGGAAAGGAAAGGTGGTGGCAGCAAGGAAGATCGCCGGAAAGACTCTGGTCCAACAGGAAAGAGACCAAATCACCCGCCAGCTCAACATTGCCCACTTGCGCCTGTACCAAATCAGGGCAAGCATCAAGGCATTGGACATAGAGCAGGCAGAAGTGATGGCGGAGGTAAGCGATTTGGTCGAAGAGTTGGAGCAGTTGGATGTGTAGGAGGGGCCCATCAATAGTGTAGTCCAGTCGCCTGTAACCCTAGATAGTCTGTTTGTTTGTATGAATAGTCCGGTCTTCGAAGGAAGTGAAATGGAAGCATAAATGTAAGAAAAGAAGCAAGAGTAAGAGTGAACGAAAGAAAGAAAGAGAGAGTAAGAATTTTATGTGGGCTGCCGCCTGTTATGCTGGGCTATGGAATACCAGCAGGGACTCAAAGTGAGCTCAACGTGGATATGAAGACAAGGGAGGATACGCAGGGTGTTCCGACAGAAGACTTCGGAGACACATGTTCAAGGGGGCACCTTGAACAGAAACAGCACTGAATGGCCTGTGAGTGGACTTCAAGGAGTTTCCTTAAGTCTGGGACAAAGGTACAAGGTAAAGACCTAGGGAAGACCTGTAGTCTCAGTGTGTGGATTACAGACCACGACGAGGGGAGCGAGGAGTGGGCTTAGAGCTCGTAGAATTGAATAGACTAAGCTAAGGAGAATACATGGGAGAAATCAGGGTATAAGTATGTACGCCAAGGAAGTTGGGTAATGGACTTCTAGTAAGCCCGAGATAAGGAGTGAGTCATCTGCAGTAGATAAGGATGAGTCACTATGAGTCAGTTCTAATAATACAACAGCTCCGAGATAAGACGGAAGGCAAGGAACCGGGGAGGCGGAATCCAAGGCGTAAATGGGGTTCCTAAGTCTGAGATAAGACGGTAGATGAATGAGGACTTAGCTAAAGGAAAGAGAGGAAAAAGAAAAGGGAACAAAGGGCGATCCACTGTGGATCGTAACATTACCCCCATGCTAGGGGTGAGACTCTGTCGAACCTTTCTCAAAGGTCGATATATCCTGCACCAGGAGAGCCTGTCATGTTAGCGTAAGCAGTGTCATCAAAGACGTCATCGACATCATCGTCTCTGTAATTGTTTGATTCGATAGGGGAACGGCAACAACATGGTCGGTGGTTGTGACGACGTGGTGTTGGTACGGGGAGTGGGGGAGGAGATGGGCAAGCCCTGCGGTTACGGGAATACTCTGGGGATCAGTTCCCTTGGGAGGATCCAGAGGATGATGAGAAGTGAGGAGGGGGAAGAGGCCAGCGGAGGGGACAGCATTTTTGGGAGTGACCCGGGGCGAAGTTGAGACATATCGGGCACTGGTAGACTTGGCAGTTGGCCCAAAAGTGACTGAGGCGGTGGCAGTTGAAGCATGCCTGGCGATATCTGGGGTGAGTTGGCAAGAGAGGTGTCATGCCTTCATTGCCAGTCCAGAATGCTTCTACTCAGTCTAGGAAGTCTATCTCCTCCTGGGCGAGGGGGGATGCAGACGCAGAAGGGGTGGAGTCAGCTCGGCGAGCCTGGCATTCGGAATGGTCTTTCAGGTACCAGTCAAGATCCTGAAAGAACTCAAGAGCTCTGAGTTGGTAGGCAAGGAGGAGGGTGATGGCGCGGGCATCTGCAGTAGATGGATG
>JBBPLO010000843.1:3997-14333 GCA_038089835.1 Retiboletus flavoniger | reverse complement strand
GATAACGGCAAGAAGAAGGTCACGTGCAAGATAAACGTGCAAACAAATAGTATCTGGTTTAGCAAGAGTGTTACTGTTACGAGAAGGAGTGAGTGGTACCACCGCTGTATCCAGCACACTCGGCCCGTGCACGAAATCTGCGCTGGACAAACTCGGTGCATCGTTGCTGATGAAAGACCACGGATCCCTCGTTTGTTATGCACGCAGATGATTGCTGCGATCCAACGGCTTGTGATGGGAGGATTGCGCGTGCAATTGGTGGAATGGCATGGGTCGTTCTTCTCGATGGACTGAATCCGTACCTCGATGCCTTTGAAACATTTCAGAAGACATCTTTCGAGGAAGGTACAACGTACGCGTGTCTCATGTGGTCGATAAGGAGATGCGTTGAACGTTGTGAACTGATTGGTCACTGACGTTTGTGCTCGAATAGGTTTCGTGTTCTACTGCTAAATTCTGGGGCTACGTTTAGCTTCGTCATCGTCAAGGGGCGGCACACCCGCCATTTCACATGTCTTTAGATATTTTTGGCATGCCCAATTCAGCACGAGGTTCATGCACTGCGTGAGTTCATGTCGCTCGTAACATTATTTTCGTGTTCTGGTCTCCAAGTGTGTGATAGGGCCATGGTCCGCTCAGGACCGAAAAACGTTTTCGTGGGATTCGGTGCTGAGCCAAATACCCACAGTTGTAGCATTGTAACGGGGTCAATCTGTTTGTGTGGTAGCGGTCGAGTGTGTACGACTGCACGTACACACCAGCGAGTACCGGTGCTCCGAGTTCCACCGTCCACGTTTTCGCAAGATCGTATATCGGTCGGCGGTGTCTGCCAGAGGTCCGGTTCAGCCACTCGGGCAATCGGTCGTCGACCGTTCGTCCTGATGGGAATCGATTTATCCATCGCCCGACGTTCGTGAGCCACAGCCGGTTTAAAAGCCAAGGCACCAGGACCAGTACCTCGACCTGCCGTCACCGCGCAGGATAATTCGGCCAAGATTGGTGCGCGGTCATGTTATGATCATTGAGACCCGCCACCCGGCTGGGTCTGGATCATTGATGTCGCGCCCTCTGTGCGGAACTACCAACATCCAGCCTGAACTGAGTCGGTCGGCTTTGCGAACCACCTGTGTTGTGCCAAGGCTGGTAGAGTCGATGGTAAAGGTCCAGCAATAGGTCGCGCTTAAAAGGGGGACTCACTCGAGGCGCCAGACGAGGATGAGGACGTGCCCCGGCTTTTTCTTCTCTGGTCACGTCAGTTGCCAACGACATCCCGACGGCCTGTTGCAATGGCATTCCACAGGTTGACGGAACCTTCTATCCACTGATGCTCACTCTGCAGGCCGACGGAACGTTTTACCAGATTACGAGGGCGCGCAGAACGGATAGGCGTCCCTGTCACCTTCGTGTACTTGGCGCAAGTATGCAAAGGCCGCGTTGGATAAACATTCCCGCCATCGTCGCTGCTGAGTACTGAACGTTGAATTATCGCGGACTTTCATGCACGCTGGTCACAACCCACCGGCTTGCGAAGAGGATGGACGTGCTATTTGGTGGAATGGCACGAGTCATTCTCTTCTCGGTGGACAGAGTCCGTACCTCGGAATTGAACGGTTCAAGACGTCCATTGAGCGACGTTCAACGTTCAACCACACGCTTTCCCAATCCATAGAGGTTCACCACGTCGGATGAGGACAATTGGGCAGTGTGTCGCGCGGAAAGTGAAACATGCAAGCGACGACCCTGTGGCGCGCCTTGGACTCCGGGCGCGATGGGAATAAAAGTTTGTTTCTGACGTCAATTGCGTTGCTGATAAGGTTTTAGTTCAATGGTCGTGCGAATGCGATGTGATGACAAGCCTCGTGGAAAGCCATGGCCGGTTGAGGCGAGCCCGGATCTGCAAGTTAGAACTGGGTTAGCCGAGTCATTGGCCTCGCCAATGTCCTGTTGAAAAGAAAGGGTCGGGTTTCGACCCTCAATTCACTTTTTCGCCGACCTGTCCGCGCTTCTCGAGCTTTGGCCTAGTACTACGAAAGTGTCATCAAGTGCCAGTAATGTCATACAGTGCTTTGCAGATATGACTGCAGAAACGCTATTACGGTCAGTTTTAACGCGCACGTGAGCCTTCACGCAGTTGTTAATATTCGCACGTCGTTCAGAAAAATGCTGCGAAACGGTCATACTAGTAGTAATGTACTGCAAGTTCGTGCGCCCCATGGGCCACAGTAACAATGTCACGCAACCCACCAAATATCGGAAAGAACATGCAGAGGTCTAGGCCCCGCGGGGCTGATAGTAGTGCCTGCCGCCACGGATGTCCGTGGAGCCCATGATGTGGCAATCATGGAATTTTTCATCATTTCTTCATGTATCCTTTAAAGGATGCCAGTGGCTGGTCAGCTGGCAGAGGGTCGATTTCACCCACATCCATCAGGGTCTTGACGAAGTTGCTACTCACCTTTGTGCTGATAGTGTTACGCGAAAATAGCCGCATGTACTACTACGGACCATCCTCCCCAAGCTTGTTCTATCCAGCAGACCAATCGACGTGGTATCACGAGCAGAAAAATCAGTTATGGGAAGCATAGACAACGCGGTTGCAATTCAGGTAGCCCATTGACATTATTAGTGGCACTACCTCTCGATGTCTTCACGGAGCTCGGCTCGCACATCTGTCGAGTAACCATTGGAACGTAATGTTTTCGACGCTTTTGCGCGATTCCTGAGCACTGATTGGCTGTCCCGTACCAAAAGAAGGGAGCTACCTGACGGTCGGCCAAGGTTGTCCTTGGCAGTAATTGATACACGGTGTCTCACACCACACCATTGACATGCGAGCAAAGCTTGACAATTTGGAAGCACCCTGTGACGAAACTTGGTCAAATGACTCCCGGCATTCTACCCAAGGCATCTGATCAGTGGTCAACGGCATATGAACTCACATTGACTGTCCCTGAGTGCTTTGATATACTCTGTCAAACAGCTGCCCGTCTCTCGGAAGATCCCCCTTTTCAGACTATGATTTTCCGGCCCCACGGCGTTCTTTCCATGAAGCCTAATCCTGGATCTCAACGATTCAAAAGGTCGTAATCAAGCCGTTGGTGAGTTCGTGCGTCCACTGATACTCCTCCCCCTCTTACCACCCAGCCTCTTCCTCTTGATCTGAATCCTCTCACGATGAGCAGTTCAAATGACACTCCTGTTTCACTAGAAGAGGGACCGGAACTTCTTGGCGCTCTGTTTGCTGTCGCACTTTGGGGGATCACTTGTGTGCAGACGTGCGTTCACTCGCCAAACACTGTACAGCTACCACATACTGATCGATCATCCCTCAGGCTCTTTTATTTCGTCAGGTTTGTATTCCTCACGTTATTGTCACGCTGAGAACATGGGTGACGAGGGTTGTGTCTATTTATTCTTCTAGCTTCCCGCATGACAAGTTAGGTTTCAAAGTCATGGTAGAGTCGAGCTGACTGATCGACACGAGTACGTGCTCATTCGTATTCTCCCTAGGTTGGATGGCTGTGGTGGGGCAGCTCTTCCTCCCACAAAAGTAACCTTCTTACGTGCGGTGGTATAGGCTGTCTGACACTATGCATCAGCTTCTCCTCGTCAAAGGAGGTATGGCTACATATCTGGGAAATTTGGATCATCTAATTACTGACATCATATGGTGGTACTGCGTGAAGTTTACGGACAACTGATCACCAATTTTTGCAACTATGAGCAGGTCCTCCGAGTGAGGGTGTGCGTGGTCGTTGCTCGTCTTTATGATCTTTTGGGGAACTAAGTATCTCGTTTCTCGTCTGCAGGGAGTACTTGGTGAGTCGAGTGGTGTTTCCATGTCCCCTCCAGCAGGACCTTATCCTCTCGCCGGTAGTGGCAAGTCATGTTGACGGTGAGCGCGCTCGTTCTCAGGCACCTGATCCGGGCCGATTTGAACACTCCTCAAGACCCTCGTCGCACTGCCATCACAATATTTCTTTGTCAATCGAATTGCCAAATGTAAGTCGTACCCATGGGTACGTTGTCATCATTATATCTCCATTTATACAGTCAGTGGGAAGAGATGGCTACCTTTTATGCTCTGGGTACGTGAACCAAACTTTGTTATGCGTGATGTGCCGTAACGATGACGTTTGACAGGTGCCTGCTGCCACGGTTGAATTTGGTATGCTCCTATTTCGTGGTGTGTCATCTTTCCATTGATCGCCCGCTTCAAAGCTGGAGGATCAGGTCTGTTTCGCCGTTCTCTCGATTGTTGAACGTGACCGCTGAAAATGGACCGAAAGCATTCATTGGCGTTGGGTAATTTTTTTTTTCGCTATTACATTGCCCCGAGTAATGCTCATCAAGCGCGTTAGGATGGTCGCACCCACCACACTGAGACTCGTGTCTCGGACTCCCTCAGTGGTGTGTTTACAACCTCGTAGCACGTTTTGGGAGCTGATGCTAGTGATACAGGTCATCTTCACTACCGTACAAGCAACAGCAGCCGTGGTAGATATTTCCATCACTGCCGGATTGATTTTCCTGCTATGGAGAAGTAGGGAAGATGCACAATTCAGGCGAGCACGACTCTTGTTCACCTCGCTGAACTGAACGTTGATTCAACCATTTCTAGGATGCGTCCCGTCATCCAGAGGCTCCTGATACTCTCTTTGAGCACTGGGGTATGGACCGCAATGTTTGCGATCCTTACCGTTATAACCGTGCGTAGCACCTACTGCTTCATCCGTGATGGGACATGGAGAAAGACGTGAATTGTGCAGATCCTCCTCTTCCCCAATACGCTCATCTACGGGGGACTCTACTTCCCGCTGTGTCCCACTTATTGCAATACCGTCCTCGCAAACTTGAACGCGCGGCATGTGATGAAGAATCTCGGACGTCGTCCTGCTGCTCACGGTTCGATTCCGTTGTGCCGAGAAACGGAGTCATCCGGTCCCACTGCGCTTTCGGGACAGTCATACGGGTTGGATCACGAACTACATGAACTGGCACAGGTGAGTCATGCTGTTTGGCTGCACGACGTGGACGCTGAATCCTTTCTTGCGAATGTCACCTAGACGCCAGGCTGTCAATGTCTGTCGGCAAACCATAGGCGCATTGTGGAAACAGGTGTACAAGCCTCGCCGGGCTCCATCAAGATCGAGCAGTTCGCGTAGCCAGATCGTAGTTCTGGGGATGGGATATGAGAACGGCAGGCATCATGTGTATATTATTGCAACTGAGCATTCAACCAGTGCGATTGACATCGATGGAGGCTCGGCACCGGTACTCGGAACCAAGCATAGCATGCTGAGGCTTTAACGATCCTATGGATGTGTGCCAGAGCACCAAGAAAGGTCCCGGCACAGAGAAAAGTCAGTCTGATCGACGTTGCCACGTTGACGATGGTTATCGTAGTGGACGCCCAACCGACGCTCGACTCGCATGTCCAATCCACAGGAACGCACGTCTACAAAGTGCTCTGCTATTCCGATTCAGAGCGATCGTTATCGACCCCATTGACATTATCCTTCATCCATTGATCGATCCACGTCATGATCCGCGAAACATTCCCTTCCAAGTCTTCCATCGTGTTACTTTCCAGTTCCACGACGATCCTAGGCTGATATGACTCCTTCGCTTCATCGGAAACGACGCCCATGATCTCCGCTTCGTTGTTTTCTTGAATTTTCTTGAGTGGATATCCCCTGAAAAAAGAAAGGGAGTGGGAGAAATCGCATTTGTCAGCGATGACGACGCCAGCTCGGCTCAGTCCAGCCTCCAAGGAATGGAGAGGATTGCAGGAAGCAAACGACGTGATCGGGGTAAAACGAACGAGGGCGACCAAGACGTACCGTTTCTCGAGTCTTTCCCAGAGCAACGTGTGATTGCATCGTAGGACGACGACCAAGTCGGCCCAACGCTCTGGAAATACATCGCACGTGTGCCAATCGAGGACGATCCCACCCGCAGATGCGAGTGGTTCGAGTTCGTCGA
Source organism: Retiboletus flavoniger (assembly GCA_038089835.1). Taxonomy (NCBI): domain Eukaryota; kingdom Fungi; phylum Basidiomycota; class Agaricomycetes; order Boletales; family Boletaceae; genus Retiboletus; species Retiboletus flavoniger. Next base: position 8,348 of record JBBPLO010000843.1, on the reverse strand, counting down.
GGAGCTGTAATGACCCACAAAAATATTTGGTCAACACTCAACGAGAAGGAGAGGAAAGGGCTAGAGCGAAACGACGGGATCGTCCCACCCCGTCCGAAAAACCGTCCGAAACACACCTTGTCCTCGTCGACGGTGTAGGACTGCCACTCTTCGTTGAAACCTTCGTGTAGCCCGTGTGTCTTGACCAGCTCCCCGACGTTGACATGTTGCAAGGGTACCAGGGACTCGTCGACGAGGAGTTGTGCATGGGTAGACTTTCCAGTGCCCGGAGTACCGGTGATGACGATAACGGGGGAACGCCTGACCATATCTCGACGGTGAACGACTCGGTTGAAGATGGAGATTGAGCCTGAGTACACGTTACGTAAGGATAGGTTGACTCCCATCTTGCTACTATGCCAGTGACTTATACTACACTGTAAATTGATTCCGCCGATGTTTTTGAGCAGTCCATCGTCTTCACATTGTGTAGGATTCGAGGCCATATCCGTTCATGGCACTCGCACTCTTGACTCGGCGGTCGCGCCAGGCACCCCTCCATCCAGTGGTGTTGTGCTCACGAAACATCATTGACAGTGCTACTAGGGCTGTCCAGATACTAGTACGAGATTGCGTTCCAGACAAGTAATATTAACATGAAAGCCGGAACGATAGATATTACCATATCGACTGTCTACCCATTGTCCAACGAACGTTCAAACCCATACATAAGCGAAATCGAGGCATGTATTAATACGAGAATATCATAAGCCAGGGGTTGAGCACGATCTGGCAGGGTGATGGTCAGAACGGTGAGACATAAAGATACGAGTGCGCGAAACATCTCACAGGAAAGAGCACATGACACCCTACGACGATCCTGAAGGTGAACGACAAAGTGTCAACGACAATCCATTCAACAAGCCAGTCACGTACGCAAGCGGAAGCACGATTGCCCAGTCGTACGCGTTGACCTGCCATCCAACAGGGACGACATTCACACTCGTACTCAACACGACCATCGTAGCAGCCATCAGGAGGGACAACACGAACGCCACTCGGAAGCGCCGCCATATCTTGGGCACCTCAAGGAAGAAATTGGAACGCTCGACTTCTTTCTTGGTGGCGCCCCATGTGATGTTGTACGAGAACATGTGGGCGAGGAGCGCCTGGGACAGATGAATGCTAAGACCGCCAAAGAAGAAAAAGCTGAAACGGGGAAGAATGGTCGACTGAGATGAGGAAGGACAAGAGATGAATGGAAGAGTCTGGAACGCACAAGAATGGAACCCATTTCAGGTTCTCGGTCAATGAGGACAATAAGCTGCGATGTCCGAGGCGGTATTCGAGCAGGGTGAAGCCCAAATTTCCCAGTCCAGGAAACACGACTGTGCAAGCCAACCAGACTTCGAAACTGTGAAGGAAGAAGCCGTCGACTTGGAATTGGAACCCAATGAGCAGATAGTTGAGAAGAGACAAAATGGCAGCTGCGGCAATCCCATCTAATCATCGTATGATGGGTCGGAATGAGCGCAACAAGACCGTGGATGGTAGAACTTACAATACGAGAACATGTCTATGAGCTCAAGTCAGCCAGGAGATCACAAGGAAATGGCTGACACCTTACAGGCCATCATGGCAAACTTGTAGTGGACTGCCGCGCCGGACCAAACAAATATGCGAAGTTGCTTCGCAATTGGGCCTTTTCTCCACCACTCGATCAACGGGTTGAAGATGAGTTCGTTGCAGCCATACGAGTACTTTTGCCAACGATTAAGTTCATCGTCGACAGTCAAGGATACACCTTCCTTGAAACCGCCTTCCGAGTATGTCGCCCAACGAATGATGTAACCCTTGAGCTGGTACAACCTGGATTCAGAAGCCGGAAAGAGAGTGTTTAGGGAAAGCATTGACCTGAAGACGCAGTGCCATGTCAAAGTCTTCTGAAACGTTCGATTCTGACCAAATCTTCTTTTTTCCATCTGCAGGATCGACGAAAGCGGCGTCTTGCAGTGAAGACCAGCGTAAGAAGGCGTTGTGTCCTACAAAAGGTGCAATCTCTCCGTTTGAACAGCCAATGGAGATACACTTGTTGATCCTGCGCGTGAAGTGCGCAATCCCATTCTCAAAGTAATGGAATGCGACCTGCATGACGTCTCCGAGAAAAGCAATATCAGCGTCTTCGTGCATGGGAGAGGTACAAAGGAGGGGAAACAGACCTGATCCGTGCTGGATGATGGCAACCTCTGGACACTCCGCTAGTTCCCGGGCAGCATCGCGCAAACAGTCCTACTTCCAATGTTAGAGAGAAAAGGGTGTAGCGCAGACAGCGCTGACCTCTGGCACGATTGTATCCGCATCAACGATGAGGATAATCTCTCCGATTCGCAAAGATTTTCCATTCGACGCCCATGGACGCCATTTTCGCCCATTTTCTTCGAACGTCTCCTCGACGGCCATTTCTAGCGCCTTGCCTTCGAGGCACTGGCTTTCGTCGTCTTCAATTTCGCCTCGTTCTACGGCTTCCTCGAGAGCCTTCAAGTGTTTCTCCAGCTTCATGCTCAGTGCCAGTCCATAGTTCATGTTGGAAGCTTTCTTGAAGCGCCCTGCACGCTTGAAGCCTCCAGGGGAACTATCATGCTTTGGGCGAGCAACCCATCCGATGTTATGGTTAGCATAGAAAGCGATACGTTCTTGACGTTGTTCCTCGCTAATGATCTGCAGACCATCGTCATGGATGAAAATGGACGATGTGCCACCTTGTCGAGCGTAAGTCTGCATTGCCTTCTTGATGGAGTTCACGGAAGGTGTGCTGTGATGTCAAACAGTGAGCCAAGTCTGTGGAATGTGGCATATATTGGTTTTTAGAGACATACATGGTCTCTGTCAAGCTCTCCTTGAACACCGGGAGTTCAATGGTGATGTGAGGTAAGGCAGCATCTACCTCTCTGTTTGGCTTGGGACGAATGGCAGAGTAGTATTTAGAATTTTCATGATACTGGGCTACGGGTCCGAGCCTAGGGACGATGTTAGCAGACAACGGAGGTAAATACCAAGGACGACGTACACCAAGGAAATATTTCCAACTAATTGAAGGCAGAAGAACTATTCTCGGCTCAGCATGACGTTTTCCGGGTCAGATTTGAATGACCTACCAGTGCGACGGAGAATAAGAACGGGGCCGTGACAAACAGACAAAATCGGACATAGCCATTGTCTAACACCCATTCCGCGAGCAAGATGGCAAGTCCACTCCCAATGAAGACTGAAAATATGGAACGAATGAGCTCGAGAAGATCAAACAGAGCACAAAGTCCTACAGATCGATAGAGCGACCGCAAGACCACAGTAAAAGGGGGCATAGAGACGAATTGGCCGTGGCTCCTTCTTCGCAGGGCCGTCTTTCTCGGGATCTGATGTCCGAGGTTTATCTACTTTCTGAGTCACCCTCCAGCTCCAATGCCATGCAGACTTTGGCTTGGACGTAGGGTTAGTGTTCGCTCGCTCCTCCTCCGTGACAAGGCTCTTTTCGATGGCAGTATTGGTGGTTAGGTTAGCATCTGAAGCAACGGTTGAGGGCACCACTGAAAGAACCGCAGAACCACTAGACATGGTCGACCTCGTCGTGACGTGGCGATGTCTCCACACGAGCTTGATCAGCTTTTCTTCCAGATCCTGGCAAAGCGGCATTATATGTTCAAAACTGTCGGCCCACACAACAATGGCATGTTCGTCTCGCTGTGAGGTTCATGATGTAAGTTGGTGACGTCACGATAAAAAGCGTGGCAAAGCATCCTTACGATGAAAGCCCCACACTGCTCTTTCTCGGCGCGGGGCAATTCACTCATGGTCTCGAGTACTTGAATTTTAGTATCCGAATCGATATACATGGACCTCTCATTGGGTGCTCTGTCCAAAAAGTCATTTCCTTTGCTCGGCATGAAAGACAACATATACGGCGAAAAAGGACTTACATCGTCACAAAGGCAGCATGTACGGCAGCGCTACGGAGCTTGACCGCGACGGCGGGATTTAGCAGTCTGACTGCTGCCTCGAACGGGGCCAGCAAGGCATTGTCATACGGGAAGACTCTAAACTGGCCCGTTTCTGTGCGAATACAGACACCCGTTGGGATGCGTTCCTCCGCGGGCCTGAACCATGCTTCTCCCTGCGTCTGATCTCGAACATGTGAGCGAGGCAAAAAGGTCCGCAGTCCGTGACGGCGCACCTGCTGATATACATGATGAAGGAGGGCATCATAGGGATCGTAGTCCATGGTGGCCATAGCGAGAGTACTGGAAGAAGAAGGACGACGGAAGGAGAGGTATAAAAGTGCAGGGATGCCGGGAGAATCGAGGTACGGAGGAATTCT
>JBBPLO010000842.1:0-14356 GCA_038089835.1 Retiboletus flavoniger | reverse complement strand
TTCGATCGGAAAGTCAGTGCTGAGGTTGATGTATTGGATGTCGAGTTCTTTGACGACGAGACCCTGATCCTCGTCTACCAAGCCAAGGAGACCCAGGGTAAGGAAAGCACGCTTCGCCTGTATCGAACTGCGTGTATTAACCAGAATTATATCCAAGGCCCGATTTTCGTCGCTACGGTAAACTACATCACACTCGGGTACCACATACTCCAATCAGAAAGATACGTAAGCGGTCCCGCGCGAACAGATATGATGGCAAGCGTGCTGCAGAGATGGAAGGAGGGGCATGTAAGTCTCGTGTTCTGGCCATGTTTTTGTTGAGACCTGACGGCATGGCTCAGCTTCCGTGCAATCCAATTCCGATCACAAAATGCCGCCGATTGTGTGGGTTCAAGAGCGGATCAGTGTCACTGGCGGTGAACGGGAGAGTCGGGCGTAGAGTCGTTTGTGTGTTGGACGGGGATGGGACGACGATGGAGGTACTCGATATGGAAGGGGAGGAGCTGGAAGGAGAAGAGGAAGCCGAGATGGAGGTGGTCGGGACATGACCATAACGGAAGAGGGTGCGTGATTTTGGGCCGTGAGTCAGCATCGCGGCCTCGTTGTCCATGTATCCTTTTGGTTCATGATTTACGGGTGGCCAAGATGACAACGAGTGCCGAAAAGGAGGAAAGGGAGGAGCTGATGCGCCTTTTTGGGGTCACCGGTCATGGGTCGGCACAAGCACGTTTGGTGAGTTTCCGGACATTGCGGTGTGAACAGAACAGAACAGAACAGAACAGAACAGTGGCACCTTGAAGCAGCCGCTGTGACAGGGTTGTGAGATGAATGTTGACGCGACAACAGGTTTGGTGATCGCAATCAGCGGGCGAGATTCTATCGGGCCAGGGTTCCTGGAAGCTGTGGGCAGGGGACTGGCTGTCCGGTCGGGAATGAATGCAGATCCATGTATTGTGACTAGCCATCACACTGATCACGGACACGCGGGGGGAGAAGGAGCCGTGATTTCACCTGGCAGTCACCTGCTCACATAACACAGGACGAGGATTTTAAAAAAATGAGCTCGACATTTGTTGGTCCGGGAGGGTGAGGAGCTGCCACGCTGGACGGACTGGATTGTAAATACGCTCGCTTAACTCGATCACACCGCGGCCCTCTCCTCGTGCCCTTGATTCGAATTCTTTTTTTCCATGCCATTTTAAACCTCCTCCGTCGCTCCAGTTCATCGCTCAAACCCTCCTTTCCATCCTTTCTCCTTCTCCATGCCGAACAAGCTCGAAGCTGGTCATTCCCCCCCAGACGACAAGTCCGAATGCAAGGCTGACCTCGACGATTCTGTCGTCCGCATGTCCGATATCGCTCTCCGCAAGAAGAAAAATGCCGATGCACAAGCCGCCTTCCGCCAGAGGTGATCTCGACCCCCGTTCTCTCCTCCCCTGTTCTCTGATCGCATATTTATTCAGGCGCGCCAATTACATCGCCACCCTCGAGGAGACAGGTTAGTGTCCCCTCCTTTCCCCCCTCCATCTCCAGGCTCATGATCTCCCTCCCCAGTCACATCCCTTGAGTCTGTCGTCCTTCAACTCCAGGACTCCTGTCGCGAAGCCCGCCAGGAGGTCGGAGACCTCAGGCAAGACAATGCCCGCCTGAAACACGAGTTACGCGAACGCGAAAAGTTCTGGAGGGCACTCTGGCAAGCACGCAAGACGGGACAGGCGCCCGAATCTGATGACTTGCCACCACTCCCCTCCACCTTTTCCAAGCACACCCCATCTAATATCATTCCAAATCGCCTGCCCACCTCGCATGGTAGCCACTATAGTGACGACAGCATGGGCTTCCAGACAAGTGATGACGCTGCAGCTCTGTGCAATGGCGCATATGGCCCTCCGAATCACAGTTATCCGGCGCAATCTCCATCCTTATCCTACGCTGGGGTTGACACCGATCATCTCCCCACCGCTGGGCCAACCCCGCAGCTGGGAGGTAATCGCGTCTCAAAGTTTGGCCAGTATCCCTATCCCGTTCAGGCGATGAACCGTGATGCAGCGTGGGCCCAAAACGTCCCACAGACGTCCTCGTCCAGCGGTGAATTTCATCCCACGGCCAATCTTATCATCCCTGACCTCATTGACTAGGGTCGCCCACGTTGACCTCGCCCGATATGTATGTCAATCGCTCCTTCGTAGACGACCAGAAAGCACCTTTAAACCACTTGGAAACAACTCCTTACCTTTTCCCGGGTAGCCGGTCGATATCACCAACCACGTCGACTCCACCTTCTTCATCCACCACGTCATTAACGTCACCTTTTCAGTTCACTTTCCCGCCAGAAGCTTCAGTCGGCCAAGAAAGACCAGAGTTTGACTACCGCAGGCATTCGAGCGCCCACGGCGCCGAAGTCACGCTTCACGGTGGAACGGCCGATATTTCGATGTCCGGTGCTGGAAGTGACGGCGTCCGATACAGGATCGGCCCTAGGCGAGCGAACTCTGGTCCCGAACGCCCGTTGCTACCTGCTATACCTCATTTTTCTGGCAGTGATAATGGTTCCCAGCACGAACGAGGAAGTAGCGAAGGAGAGTCAAACTCTTACTCTCAGCTTCCCAAGTTGCGACCACGCCGTGGTCTTGACAGGGAGTCGCGGTCACCCTCTCCTGGTGCTCCACCCATTTCCGGCACCCTGGCGGTGATCAAAGCACAAGCATTTGGGGCGTTGCGGAGAACGCGGACACGCACAAAGAAGTCTTCGGAGGGCGCAGCAAAGGTGGCAATGGAGGTGCTAGAAGCAAGAGGTATTGGGATGGGAGTGGCTACCGGCTCCAAGCGACCACGTTTGCATAATGATGACCCTGACATGGAATGACTTGGGCGACAGGACCAACACACAAAATTGACGGCAAACAATATTCTATTGTGCATCTCTCAGTCGGTTGGACACAGACTGAAAGCTACTGTTTTACTAACCCTAAGTACTTAGTATGTTCGGCTATTTTCTAATCATCTGTCACATATAGTGTTGCATGTAATATGATACCTTCAATGCAGGACACATTCACCATGTACTTATCCGTGCAACACGCAGTGTTTGTTCTCTTTACCCGTCGGAAATATACCGGTGGCTAGTGAGACACATTCAAGGATCGCGTGTGCAGTACATCCTATTCATGGCCGCGGACAACGTATCTGGGCGGAAATTTATCGCGTGGCCCTGAAGCAGAGGCAACCATTGATGGAAGGCGGTGACGATCCTATTCCCATCGGTGCGTTGACCACGCCCACACATGGTTAAATCCAGTTTAGTCTTGGAGTGGCGACATCCCACGGCCCTCTGATTTCGCTGGAGTCGGATAGATGTCAATGGTGCATAACATAAGACTAACGAGATAACGTACTTTTTGTATTTTTGCGCCCAAACAAGCACCCCTGGAGCAATAAAAGTTACTGCGATGTACACGCCTGTCATCATTGTGGCTATAGGTGTCGACAAAGGTGTGACAAGGATAAGTGACACTGCAGTGATCGATAACGTCACCAAAGCTTGTAACGCTGTCGAAATGCCCTGTGAATCCGTCCAACATTACCAGCTCGTCGCAGTGACAAGAGAAGATGTTTACCCAAAATCGATGACGCAATAACGGAAACAGGGCAAATATTTGCACAGCAAAGAGAACAAGTGAGAATACTGATAAGTCGTCAGGCAAACGTGAGGCAAGAACAACGGATGATGATATCGCCGCGTTCATGGATAAGACGGACGTTAACCTGTTGGCTGTGAGGATGAAACCAACTTCACGAAAGAGCTGGCAACATACCTTTCCTGAGTAAAGAATCCGGACTTCGTGCAGCTATAATCGGCCAGGAGTGCGTTGAGTAGAAAGAGGCACGCCGACAATGCCCATATGGAGTCCGACGAAGTTGCAGCCGTCAAAGTTCTCAGGACGGGGGCTAGGCCCATGAGAGCAAGGAAGACCAACAATGATGACTTGAATGCCTTTGAGCCTAAGAAAGATGGCTTTAATGAGAGGCTGGCATCGATGTAACCTAACGAACGATTTGGCGGCATATGGCTAGGATTAGAACTATGGAGGATCTCCCATATGCTATATCCTAGCACAGAACAAGACACCGACATCCAGAGCAACACGCGAGCGTCAAGTGAGCGTTCCTTCAGCCTCACGAAGATCGCGAGGAAGCTGAAAACCGTTCCAAGATGTTGTGTGATCGCACAGCACAGGAAAACCAGCGGCCAATAACTGTATGGCGTGAAGTTGGCTGAAGGACATGTTTAGCGGTCAAATTCGTGAATCTCAGAAAATTCACTGACGATTTCGCCGCAAGGCCGATAAGAATGAATCTGGTGATATGAAATTGTCAGGGTATGGACACCTCTCCCAAAGGACTCTCCTCCATCGAGCGGTCATTTCAGGTTGAACAAGTAGGCTTCCCGTAGTGCGTAAATGGGTACTATCTGGCACCATAAGGGTTTCAGTCCCATCCAGCGAACGTATCTCGTCCGACGAGCAAAACGGAGTAATAATGCTCGAGCAAGTTCAAGACATCCAGGCTGTGTGACGACAGACCGGCACTGCCACGTGGCTTCAGGTGCCCGGTCTCATGTTTGCCAATCTCATGTCGATTCAGCATATAGCGCCTCGGAATTATCTCCACAGCACATCCCTAACCAAACGCCAGCGATCAGACGGAGCTTTCAATGGTGGCTATTCAATGGACCTTTTTGAGGTGGCGTCAGGTATCCACTAATCTCGATCATGGGAACTCGGGGTTGGCAATAATAAACATGGTATTCGATGTCCAAGTAACATTAAATAAACGTGTTACAGCTTCGTGGGCTCACCGGTCACCGGTGGTCCGCTCGACGGAAAAGGAGAAGCTCAGATAACCCCGAGGGGTGAATCAATGAATCCTACTGCGAGCGAAATGGATTCGTGCTTGCTGATACGGTGCCGGTTCCGATAGAAATTGAAAGGTGGCCACGGCGATCGTGTTCTTGATGAGGCACGAGAAAACCTGGTGGCCAGGGCTGAATATTTGAATGGTGCCCCAATATATCAGCCCACATGCCAGACTCACAGTTGGGGTTTCCATCGACAAAGATTTCATTCAAATTTTAGTCCCACTGCGGTGAAATTGATGAAAAGTGGCAGGGGAGTAGTCAAATCAGATTCCCACTCACCACAAGTGGTTCTTCTTGCCTCGATGCAGGCACAGGTTTGGCTAGCTTCGATGCTTCGAGCTGGGCTGCGAGACGACCCCGCTTCGGATTCGACGCATGAATTCCGCGTGCTTGTGCCTAATGTCGAGAGCCAGACCTGGTGAATCGTCCCCAGAAGGTCGAACCGATGTACTTACCGATTTCAGTCTCCTCTCAGCGGCTTCAGCAGCTGCGGCACGGGCATTGGTAGTACTTTGATGATTCTGCACGTTCGAGGATGACACAGTGCCTCCGCCCAGCACTTGGTGGCCGCCCGAATGAGTACCGGGTCTCGAACAGAGCGAACCCATGGAATACGACGCAAGAAATGTCTAGCGTCAGTAATACGGGCTCGGATGTGTTGCACGGAGGACCACCGTTGGTGAGAGTCGGACTTGACAGCCACTGCGGGCCCTAGTGCTGGGTCTCACATTTGATCATGCGCGTTTGCTGCGTATGTACCTCGTTTATTCCTCGCTGCGGTCAGACAAGTAAACCCGCATTTTAAATAATTCCGACCTCCTAGGCAGTGTCTTCGTGGGTCCAAACACAGTAGTTCGGATCAGTACGTCGCAGTCAGATACACCAAACCATCTACAGCGAGATGCTATCTACGTAGGCAACGTTTCGGAAACTTCACTGTACTCCCCCCTACCACCCGAAGGGCGAGCACTGCGTTCGCGGAGGTCGTACTCTTCCAAGTGGCGATGAGGCATCCACTCCTAAGAAAGATTGAGTGATTAATTTAACTTGACGAGAAGATTAGCACACCTCCCACCACCGCCTGCCTACTAACCACGGTATATTGGGGTCCATGCCTGCCTTCAGCATGCGGTTCTTGATCCCGGAACTCAGTAACAGGCCAAAAACAGTTAAAAGAAATAGGGTGACAACTAGCTGATCCCTGGGTGAATCGCGCTCTAAGTCAGATATGAGCAGTCGTCACAAACGCCAAAACATCGAGGCTGACGGAAACATCTCGCTTCGACGTCACCTTCCTTGCCTGTCGCCGTATCAGGATCTGTGTCACCGAGAGAAGCCCCGTCACAAATGGAGAGCTGCTGGTCCAGACACCATTGTTTGGTACAGGAGAGACATGGTTTCGACGGGTTGTCTGGAGCATCCATTTGCAAAATGGAGTAATTGGATTGGAAGCAGATGCCTGCAGGCTCCCTGTTCGACCATCTACTGAGAGTGGCAAATAACGGGACTTACATTTACAGAAGTTGGTGACCTCCCATTTGCCGATGATGCCTTGGGCTGGTATCTGGTGATGAAGCTTTAGCTGCCCGCAGACCAGGACACGGCTTTGCTACGCACGATATGTAATACGAAGGAGAGCAGAAAAATGAAAATGGTATGACTGCGCGGTAGTGGCATTTGGCGGGGTCAGATGTTGTGGCTGAAGACCGCGTAGTCTAGTTTGGTGTTGATCATCATCGGCGTGGGCAGCGCGAGTTCGCGACAACACATCACACTACCATTCTCCCGGTAACCTCAACCCGATCCCACATTCTCAAGAGATGGCGGAGTACGAAGATGTCTTGACCAACCAGCCAGTCGTGATCGACAATGTTTGCTCCACTCGCTGACCGTCGCGTCCGTGTGCTCACCTCGTTCCTCTCAGGGTTCAGGCACTATCAAGGCAGGCTTCGCTGGTCAAGATCATCCAAAGTGCTTCTTCCCATCCTTGTGTGTAACCAGTCCATTTTTGCATGGAACTCCATATGTATCACACTGCACTGCAGCGTCGGGCGACCAAAGCATGTACGCGTCATGGCGGGGGCTCTCGAAGGAGACGTCTTCATTGGCCGTCGAGCGCAGGAGTTTCGTGGCCTTCTAAAAATCAAGTATCCTATGGAGCATGGGATCGTTACCGACTGGGATGATATGGAACGTATATGGAGCTGGATATATGTTGAGGAACTCGGTACACTCAGCGAAGAGGTGAGACGTATGCCGGTGTAATCCGCGCTCCATCTCAAGCACTTGCCTTACAGCACCCCGTGCTTTTGACCGAAGCTCCGCTGAATCCTCGCAGCAATCGCGACGTTGCCACACAGATCTTCTTTGATACATTCAATGTCCCTGCACTATTCCTTTCAGTACAGGCCGTTTTATCACTGTAAGTTTGTCACCAGATGTTTTGACGTGTCACTGATTGTTAGAGGATGAAAGCTATTCCTCCGGGCGAACAACCGGCATCGTACTTGACTCTGGTGATGGTGTTACTCACGCTGTACCGGTATTCGAGGGCTTTTCGATGCCTCACGCAATTCGTCGAGTGGATGTTGCGGGGAGGTATGTGCAGCTTAGCTTGATAATAGCTACGGGTATGAACCAGCTTCCCAGAGATGTTACCGACCACCTGCAGTTGCTTCTGAGAAAGTCTGGCCATCATCTACACACAACCGCCGAGCGGGAAGTCGTGCGGATAATCAAGGAAAAGTGTTGTTATATAGCATTGAATCCCTCTAAAGAGGAGAAGGACCAGGTCGGACGCTCGGAGGAGTTCCGGTTACCTGATGGAAACGTGGTTCAGGTAAGCCCGGACACAACATATGATGATCACCGCTTGAAGATGCTCCAGCTTGGCTCTGAACGATTTCGGGCTCCCGAGATCCTATTCAACCCTGAGCTCATCGGTCAGGAATACGCTGGGGTTCACCAAGTTGTAGTAGATTCCATCAATAGAGTCGATCTGGATCTGCGCAAGAGTCTCTTTTCGAACATCGTCCTAAGCGGGGGTAGCACATTATGTAAAGGTAAGCTATCGGTAGTCACTAAACTTCACTTTGTGTAATTGTCTATTGCAGGTTTCGGTGATCGGCTCCTCAATGAGGTCAAGAAGTTGGCTCTCAAGGACGTCAAGATTAAAATCTACGCACCACCGGAGCGGAAGTATTCAACTTGGATAGGTGGTTCTATACTTGCAGGGCTGGGGACTTTCAAGAAGGTTTGGCAGTTGCATAGTGGCCTTAAACATAGGGCTCACTTTTTTCCAACAGATGTGGGTCTCGGCAGAGGAATATCAGGAAGATCCAGATATCATACACAAGAAATTGGGCTTTTAGGCTTGCCGCTTCGTGAACACCTTCCACCATTCTCACATGATACCCAGCATAATCAACTGATGTTGTAATACACTTAGATCTCACACACTAATGGGAGAACTTTTGGCTGTTTGCATGTGCATATGATTCATGGATGTGGGGAGGATAAAATGACATATGCCATATGTACAACTTCACCATGGTTACTACAGATGCTGATGGACGATGAGCGATTGAGCGGAAAAGGTAGTGGAAAGCCCGGTTTCGACATGGAACTACTACTTTCCCTTTCCCTTCTTGGGTGGCTCTGAGGCCTTGGTCTTCTTGGTTCCCCGAACCTAAGACGCGTAACGTCGTCAGCCCATAGAAACGAGCAATCTGTGGATAACCAACCTTTTTCGCGCGGTTTTTCCTTTCGTGTCGTAGCTTGCGAGAGGGCTTTTCGACCTTGGGTTGGAGACCGCTCTAGGAATGCAAGATAAGGAACGCGAACGACATGCGGACGGTGGACTGACCCTGATTAAGCGGTACTTGGGCTCAAACTTCTTTTGTGAGGCCTCGTCGTCGTAGATGAGAGCGAAGCCTGTGCTTCTTCCACCACCAAAGTGTGTTCGGAAACCGAAGAGGACGACGCGGTCCTTTTCAGACTTGTACAAGGTGGCAAGCTTCTCCTGAAGGTCGGATTTGGAAACGTTGGGGCGGGAAGGGTGAAGGACATCGAGGACGAATTGACGGCGAGAGAGAAGACGGTTGGTCACAAATTTGCGCGTACGCAGAGTGACGGGTGCCGAGTTATCAGCCTGAAGGACTTGTCAGAAGACCGAACGACATCCGGACTATCAGAAGGGTATCCAACGCTCTCCAACCGAGATTTGCCACGAAAATTGGCAGGATTGTTTCGAGGGGTGCAAGGACGCATACTCACCATGCTTGGGGCAGTCGATCAGAGTTTTACGACGTTTTCTTGCCCGATGTCTTGATGGGTCTTGTGAGCGAGAGTTCAATGAGTAGCGTAATCAGAGTCCGTCCGGCAGTTCCCATAACACAGCCACCTCCGGCCGGTTACCCGGACCTACCCTTGGAAATGTCCGAATCCCTGTAAAGATGCCCCCCAACGTTGCCGGCTCGTTTGCCCCCTATGTACGTTCACACTGGGATTTCTGTCCTTCATTCATTCCTGACAGGACATACAGACTACACCCCCAGATGATCCTTCTCGTCTGCCCCCTAAGCCTGTGTCCCATTCGAGAGTTTGGTTTTCGGAGAACCAAACGTCTTATCAGTCTGGAGGCTTGCCGTCGTCCACCGTGATCTCTGCTGCTGCTGCGAGTACAGACACAGAGCGTGGTCAACACAATGAATGGGAAACGACTTACGGCCTACGCGTTGACGTTCTGGCCGCATTTGCCTATCTACTAGGCCCTATGTCAGGTTCGACAAAGTCCCTCCCTCTACTCTCGATCGTGCTTACGCCTCGCTTCAGCCCTCATCTTACTTGTCTTAGAAACACACAACGACTACGTTCGTTTTCATGGTCAGCTGGTGCTGTCATTGTTCGATTCATTTTGAATATGACCACAAGCAGCATATCAGTCAGCACTCTTGATGACTCCTCTACTTACCGCACATGTCCTTGCTGCGATATTACAGTTTCCGTCGTGGATCCGTTCCTTTCTCGCTTTGCTCCTCTGTGTGTCAGGATTTTCAATGGCGTAAGGTCCAAAAGCTATTGACGTTGGAGTCTCGCTCACAGTTCTCTTGTCCCAGAACTCAGGCCTTCTTAGGTGCTTCCAGGGGGAGACTTTCGCGCTGTCAGCTTCCGAAACTTGGATCTCTTGCGGACCAGTGGGTGGAGGAAGAATAAGGACATCCAACCACTGGCCTTTACATATCATATGGATGAGGTTACATACTTTGTGTTGTCGTTGTTTTATCTCACGAGGCAATCAGGAGAACATGGATCAGACCACTTATGAGAGGTAAATGTAGCAAGTTTGGCGCAGCCTGGTGGATCGTAGATGACGTGTTATGAAGTATTGCTAGTGCTGCTACCAGTGGTAGGGTCTGGATAGCTGGGAAGTCAGACATATTTCCCCCGAGAATCAACCCAACGCAAGCTCGAGTGCGGATGGTGGGAAAAGTAAAAGGGTGAGTTTGTGAGATTTGCAGTGTTCTTGTTCCACCGTGAGGTGCTTGAGATGTCACAGGATGACTCACTCGTCCAGTGGGTAGAGCCAAACGGGATACGCAGCAGAAAGGTTACAGTTTGACACAGGTCCTTTGATCGATACTTGGGATATACCCCGCCGTACAGGTCAACACTGAATGGGTTGTTGGAACGTGTCACGGACTCTGATGGATGTACGAACCAGAACAACGCGCTCGTATGCATTCGACATTCCATACCCCTCCGATCGACGTACAGTCTTTTCCCCGACCGTCCGTCGAGCAACCCCCACAATGTTGCAGATCATATTTCGCATCAACACATTCATAGTCGCTCAAATCGCCAGCCCTCAAGATGGGGCATGCGTCCAGTCCAGCTGGACACAGGCTGGCGATTCGTGATTTGAGACTGTGCTGAGGTGAGTGGTGCCCTGGGGACGGCGACGGTGAAGGATGTCGTGAAGGAGCGCTAGACGGGGAACGTCGTGACGGTGAAGCAGTTCTTTGACATGCCAAGGTCGACGGCGACCAGGCAGCACCCTTCCCACATGCCAGGGATGAAAGTGCGTCTGGATTCGCAGGAGCACAGCTCGTCAGCTGGGTACTCCAGTACCATCCTGACGGACACCGTGTACTAGGAGGGCTGAGGTCGCGACGGGGAAGGCAAGTCGCTTTCTCGGAAAACCTGTCAAAGTTGAGATGTCATCAACCGGTTTTTCGATTGTTCTTACCAAAACTCCGTAGCGCCACAGGCAGTCGGACGTTGGGAATATCCGGCTTGAATGCACCTGCTTGCCGCGGTATCCCACGTATAATGGATAGGACACGACAGAGAGTCCGAAGATGAAATGTCTGACACTGGACTTGCAGGCAGGCAGACGGACAACTCTGTGCACGGGGTAAGTACAACACGCTTTCACACACAAAGTGCCATGACATGCGTACGACTTGACCAATACCAGCTGCCATTTAAAGGGCACGCCATTCCGGAGCTAGAGCGATATTGATCGGTCTCCTGTTCATCATCGAGATGAAGACAACTTACGGAGGAACGCTCTGGAACGATTGTTTGCCAAGAGATACACAATCTCGAATTGGTTCATACCAAAATTCATTTGAAGAGCAATTCCCAGCGTTGCTCATTAATGACCCAACCACGAAAGGGAATGAAAATGCCACCCAAGTGACCGGTAATGTACGAGAGAGCATTCGTGTCAGAGACATTGAGAAGAAGGCACAGCCTATGAACAGAGGGATCGGAAGGAAGGTGAGAGAAGGGACAGATGTTGGGAAGAACGGGGGGAAAACTTCTTTTACGTTCTCATTTACATTTGTGCTGCATATGGTGATCTGTGGTTCCTTGGGAGAACAGTACTTGCCGCTCAGTCGTTCATTATTGTGCTCCAAATTAAGATAGTCACTTATATCACTAAAATTATATCACGGACCGTATTGTGCACAAGTCCGCCATACATGGAAAACAATTAAGTGCCCACTCTGACAGACAGTGGTCACGCGAGCGAAATTCGTCAGATTGCAGGGGAGGTACAGTACTCTTTACTCTTTGCCTGATTGCCCATGAATTGAATAGGAGAAGTAGTTGGGTATTACGCTTATTTCACCGAATATTTCCACTTCATCCTACGCGGGAAGGTGAACGTGGTCTATTCAGAGATGGGGACCATGCCTACCAGAGTTTTCTAGCTCTGACAACGCCTGTTGCAGTGCACGCGTAGAGAAGTATCGAACATCAGCGTCTGCGTCGTTCTTCTGTTGCTCCAGGACAGGGATAATTTTCTGCTTCACAAATTCTTTATCTTCCGGAGCGTCCCTAAATGAAGTCGCCAAAACCTCCAAAGCCTTGGCAACATTGAATCGTATGTTGGGGATGGGGTCAACAGCGAGTTGTAATAGGGGTGTTATGATCTCTGTTTGGATGATCGGCAAAGTCAAAGAGGGTGAGATGGTCTGGAGAATCGTCTCAGTAAGGCTGGTGGTTTCGGCGGCGGCGGACAAACCGTGATAGCTTGCACAGTGGTCATCCGATACAGGTAGTTAGGATGTTGACCCATGCCAACGACCTTGGGAACGATTGCAACCTTGGCCCACTCGACACCAAAAACTTCAGTCAGTTTCTTGAGGTTTATAGTAGCAGCTTCGCGTATGCTGAACACGGTGTCCCCCAGCCAGGACATGCATAAGTTCCCGAGTTGCTCGTCGAAAAATGGTTTCCCCAACTGCGTTGCGAGAAGAGGAATGTACTCGATGATCGCTTGCCGAACACGCCATGATTTGTCTTCTGCCAGTTCAATGATGGCAGGCAGGAGGCTATCCGACAGGAGCTCGATGTCAATAACTAGAAGAAATCCGAATCAGGCAAAAGATCTATATGTGTTGTCGAAGCTTTTCATACCACCGTTGACTGTTTCAAGTTTGCTGATAACATTCAGGCGAACCTCGGGGAACTCATCCTTCAGCAGATGAAGGAATAAGGGGAGCAAATGTTCGACCGTTGCTTCACGACCGAGAAGTGGAGCCAGTCCACTAATCTGATTCGCGAGAGCAGCTCTGACATGTTGCGATGTATCGTGCGACAAGTCACGGACGCAGGGCACGATACGCGCCAAGATGACGTCTCTTTCGAGAAGTTTAGAGAACCCTGGGAATTAAACGAGATCAACATTACCGATGTGCATGAAAATGCAAAGCAGAACGGTACCCGGAATCTGACCAGCAGCAGCGGTCCGCACTTCTGCTTCGTTGTCTTTCAAGAGCTGAACGTACTGCCCAATCAATTCCTCTCTGACCAACTCTGCGCCAACTGCCTCGGCAAGCTAAGAGAGATAGTTTATCACCAATCGTCGCCACAGCGGTTTGATCGTGACACACCTCGTTGAAGTGGGTAGCGGCCATGTACCGTACTCTCCAGCTCTTATCGGCAACGCTATGTCTTATTTGCTTCAAGAGTTGCTCCTTCACTTCGGGTGGCGTAAGTTGCTGAGCGATGATGATTAGATCTTCGACTGTCAATAGGCGCACGGAATCCTGATCGTCGGACTGAAGTCTGCGATAAACTGGCAGGCCATCTGAGAGTACGTGGTGCTTGGAAAGGCCCTTGACCAAAGGCTGTGTAAACACGATTGTGAGTAGGTGGTAGGGGGCGCAAGAGTCTAACACGCACGCCAAGCCACCGTGCGGCAGCGCGTCGCACCATGGGAGTGTCATCGGCACCAAGGGCGGCGAACGCTTTTCTCAACTCGTCCTGGATGACAGGCGATACTTTAGAGTAGACTGGGGAATAAAGTGCAGCGGATGAAGTCCGGGAGGTGAACCATTCACCCTGCGACAGGCGTTTTAAGAGAGGGATGTAGTACTCTTCTATCTGGCCGGTGGACAGAACTGCAGCTATTTTCGAGATGGATTCAGCAGCCTTGGGACAAGGGGGTGAGAGAAGGGGACGTTGATGTTGTCAAGACGTGGAAATACCTTGTCCCTGACCAACGTTTCCTCTACAGCGGAGAGATTCTCTAAAGGACCTAGCAAAACGTGAGCACACTGCGGCCCACCGATGTATTCCTCAAAATTTCGACCAAGCTCTTCTGCCAAGGCCAACAACACCTCGTCCTCATCGTCGACGGAGTCCTGCAGGAATGGAACGAGCTCATCTCGCGCGCGATCGGGCCCTAGCGCAAGTGCTATTGTGGGTATGCTGTGGATGGCGTTGAGTCTCAGCTGGACATCTTCTGAGCGCAGCTCGTCCATTAAGACGGCAATCGGAGTGATCTGAAGGGAGACACGATGAATGAGTGCATTGAGTTTACGGTTGGAAGAAAAAGTCTAACGTCTTCTAGATTGAAAGACGAGTCCATCGTGTCAAGGGGTCGGTGAGATGCTGAGGAAGGTGACAAAAGATGATTCTCGT
>JBBPLO010000841.1:0-14359 GCA_038089835.1 Retiboletus flavoniger | reverse complement strand
CCTCATTGAGTTTTCTATAGTCTTGGCAGGAGTGTAGTCCTTCATCCTTTTTGTGTTAATGAGGGTCTAAGGTTCAGGGGTTAACTGTCAGGTGATACTCATGTAAAGACTGACATCTGATAGTAACTCAAGGGGGTTTCAATGGTACTCATTATAGAGCTCAAGGGGCTAGGTTCTTAGAGTTGCTAAGAACTTTCAGAGACAAAGGAGGGACCAAGGGAGACTCAAGATATTATGCTAGTATTGTGCAAATCAAGAATGAGAGTACTACAAGATAGAGGTCATACTATTTATAGGGGAAATCATGGTGCACAGACCAAGGAACTATAGAAGTCACTATGGAGATGAGAGAAATGACTAGATATAAGAGAATCTAGTTAGGAGGAGTGTTTGGGGGAATAGAGTCCAGTCATGTAGGAACTTGGTTACTATGTTAACAGATTTGTTCGAAGAATACATTGTATGAAAGAAAAGAAATACCACTGGGAAAAATGCTGATAGGAGGAATGTTCATAACATCACCCTCTCTGTACATTTCTTGCTTCACAAGAACCCACAATCTTGCCATAAGGATGTCTGGGTTGCCAAGTATGGGGACTCTTATGTGAGTGGGGTCAATCGGAGGGAACTGCAGGTTGGGCGAATGAACAGTCAGATTCAAAATGCCCAATTTCCTTACAAAAGTGGCACCTGTGGATGAGGACACATTGATGATAAGGGTGACCTTTACCTCCGCAATGTTTGCACAAATAAAGGGGGCATTGCATGCGAATGTAACTGATCTGGCCACATTGGAAGCAGAGGTTCCTTGATCCAGAGGAAGGATCATTTCCACCACTACTAGGGGAACTGGAGAGTGCATCCACCTTGATAGGGTTGGTTGATGATCCCAGTGCAGGAGGGAATACTCGTGGGGGAGGGGAAGTCTGAAAGGAATGGGAAGGTGTTCTGGGGGAGGGGTAGCTACGGTGGGTTTGGGCTCCTGTTGTCCAGACAAAGGAGGGGGAGTAGTAGGGGAGGGAGTAGGGGGGTGGCCTTCTGCCAGAACTGAAGAGGGAGTAGAGATACAAGGGGGAACCATGCAAGCAGGAGAGGGAGTTCATGATGGAAGAAAGTCCTCTTCAGGAATTTCTCTGGGGGGAGGAACAATGGGGGTGCAATAGGTGGCTTGTTGTTTGGGAGTCCAGGCATTATAGAAGGGAGCAAGGAGAGGCCAGAGGTTCTGGGGAGGGAGTTGGTCGGTGAAATCACTGAATCCATAGTGTTCCAGAAGTTCTAGGACAAGGGCTCTTCCGGTACTGATTTCTTGAGAGATTGCACCAAATAGGGCGAGATTTTCTGCATGGCAAGTGGGAGGGGTCATGTTGGAGTGGATAAGTCATTGTCTGGAATAAGAATGATAGAGGTGGACGAAGTAGGCAAGGGTCAGGTCATGGTAGTAGCCAGGCATGTGTTTGATCTAATAGAGAAGGGGAGGGGATTTCAGGACTGCCATGAAAACAGTATAGGCAGCATCCTTGGGAAAGCGTTCCAGGAGGATGGGGACATTTTGGGTGATGAGTTGTTGGGCAGGGATGGAAGGCATGGTAGAGTTTTGTTCACAAGGCAGTACTCATGTAGAGACTGACATCTTGTGAATGTTACTCTTTTAGCTAAAGGGAATGGAGACTTTTATAGGTGGAGAGGAGTTTGACAGCATGCCATAAGTTCATTTCTGGTTCCCATGTATCTTCAGATCTAGGATATCCTTTCCATGAGGTTAGGAACCTTCGCTTAGATTGTGGACCCTTGTGACTGCAGATTGCTTCTACTTCATACTCTTCTTCTCGGTTGATGATGTTGGGTGGTGGTCATAAGAAGGGGGTACTGAAAGCCTGGGTGGTACAGTACGGAGATAGAAGGGCAGCATGGAAAGTGTCGTGAATGTACCATGAGGGGAGTAGTTGGAGTTTGTAAGATACCAGGGATAGAATGCGAGTGATTTCAAATGGGCCATAACGTTTCAGGGCCAATTTCCAAGATGGGAGTTGAAGGTGGAGATTGGTGGCTTCCAACCAGACTTGGTCTCTGACTTTCCATGGGAAGAACTTGTGGAAAGATTAGGAGGATATCAATCTCCATGTGGACTCGTGGGCAGCAAGGGCTTCTTTTCTATTTTTGTCAAGGGTTGCTAGGTGATCTTCAAGGGCCAGGATGAACATCTTTCCCAGAGGAGGGAAGATTCTTGGTTCATAGCTGTAAAGTAGGGAAAATGGGGATTTCTGGGTAGAGGAATGGGGAGCAGAGTTGTGATGGAATTTGGCCAAAGATAAGGCAGTTGACCAAGAATGGGGATTATTGGCACAAAAGATGTGCAAGTAAACTTTGAGTTCTTGGTTAGTTCGTTCCGTTTGGCCATCAGTCTGAGGGTGATAAGCAGATGACAGGTGAATGTCATATTTGAGTAGGCGAGTAGGTTCAAGGGCGAAGGCAGAGGCAAATTGGGGGCCACGGTCAGATATGATGGAGTCATAGAGGCTGAAACGTTTGAATACGTTATTAAAAAAAAGGAGGGCTACTCCAGTTGTTACAATTTTCTTTCCTCATCATCACTTTCTCCTGTTAGTACACTTCTCCTCCTTGATCTCTTACCAAAGACATTGTGTCTCTCGGGCACAGGAGGTATACCTCTTCATTGGAGGACCCTCTATGCTATCCTTAGCCTGCTTTTCCTAGGACTTCGTCGTTTAGCCACTACCTTGGACTATCTTCTCCTAGCTAAGTTCTCTCATACTTAGTCATATCCTAACTTTACCTGGTCCGTGCGTGGGAAGTCTCCTTCTCTCTCTCATATATCATTCTTGCTGCTCCTGTATCTCTGCTCCCCATTCTTGATCTGCGCAATATTAGCGTAACTTCTTGAGTCACCTCTGTGCTTGACAATCCTCAGTGACCTCAGTGACTCTAAGGTCAATTCCATTGTCCAAGTCTCTGCCAGATGTCAGTCTCTTAGTGAGTATCGCCTGCAGACGACCCAAGTCACTCCCTAGCCTTCTTTCGTACGCTACATGTAACACCAGTGGTGTCAATGTTTTTTGAGCATGGAAGGAGTACTACTTCCTTAGTAAGGCCATGGTCGACCATGACCATGATAGAATCAAAAGAGTGAGATGGTGGGAGATCAGTGATGAGGTCAACAGAGAGTTGGCGAAAGGGGATGGGGGAGGTGGAGGCAATGGAGAGAAGGGGGGAGTGTGAGGGGTGGGTGTGAGGGGTGGGTGTTAACTTTACTTTGCTGGCATATGGGGCAACCTGCAATGAAGTGTTTGACAAAGGTGGTGAGATCTGGCCACCAGAAGTCTTGTTCGAGGATAGATTTGGTGTGGAAGATACCCATATGACCAGTAAGTGGGAAAGAGTGGATGGTGTGGAGTAAGTGGGGATCTGGCAGTGGGTGGGATGTACATTTGGTGTCAGAAAAATAGGTGGCCATTCTCGAAGGTCCAGTCGGAGGCAAGAGATCAAGGGAATAGGGGGGAGGACTGGGAGATGGCTTCCAGCACTTGGGTGACCAGGGGGTCTGTCATATACCAGATTTTCCACCAAGTCCACTCTGACCCTCCAAACCCATCTCCGGTCTTGCACTTGACAACTCCAATGCTATCTCACTCGGAGCACAACTCCGAGCCTCCGGAGATGTCCTCAGAATATCATAGTATGTCACTCTCCATTCCATTATGTTACTATGTCTCTATTTGTATTAGTCTCACTCCTGTTTCCCCTCTGATGCTATGTACACCACTCCATTCTCCATACTTCCGGTGTACAGCTCTGGTTACTTATCTTCAATTCCGACTTACTTACCAATCCGTTACAAAGGACTCTTAGTAATATATCTCTGAACTCCATATATTGTATATAAACTCCTAGAATTACTCTGTACATTTTCCAGTTTGAATATCAACTATTTCCAACTCCTGATCTCTGATCAGTCCACTCTGACAACCCCCTCTGAATCCCTGAGAAGTCTTGAAGACTTTCTCTCTCCTCCTTGTTGTTGTCATTGTCATTGTTTACAACATCGAGCACAGCACCTCTGAACCTCTGAACCTCTGGCCTCTGAAATCAGGGCAACAATTCTAAGCAAGGGTGCACCACATACAGTGAAGCCAAGCCCCAGCCCCCAGCATAACTCCAAAGTTTTGGAGTTAGCTCCAGAGTTGACCCGGTTTTAACAGGGTCTGAGGATGTGGAAGATTTGATGAGATCAGTGAGGGTAAGATTGAGCACATTGATGACGAGGGGTTTGGGGATGATGGGGGAGTCGACGTTGTCGAGAGAGGTGTCTACTTGGTCTCAATGAGAAAGGGTGTCTGCTGGTCCCATCTTGGTGCCAGGGGTGACTTTCCATGTGATGTCAAAGTCTTGAAGAAAGAGGGCCCATCGGGCTTGTTGTCGAGAAAGTTTGTGGGGGTCACACAAGTAGGAGAGGTTTTTGTGGTCAGTGATAATGGTGATGGGGTGGGCGGTGCATTGTAGGTGATAATGCCATTCAGAGAGGATGAGGATTACAGTGAGGAGTTCCCTGTCATAGATGTCATAGTTACATTTGGCTGGGGTGAGGGTTTTTGAAAAGTAGGCCAAGGGGTGTAAGTCCCCATTGAGGTCAGGTTGCATGAGAACTGCACCAGTGGCAGATAGAGAGGCATTGGTCATCATGGAAAATGGTTGGGAGAGATCAGGGAGAGCTAGGACAGGGGTGGAACAGAGGGCGGAGATGAGGGAGTGAAATACATCTTGTTGGAGGGAGGTCCAGTTCCAGGTTTCATTCTTTTTGGTGAGGAAGACTAGGGGGGTGACAATTTCAGAGAAATTGGGAATAAACTTCCTATAAAAATTGGCAAACCCAATGAATGATTGGATGCCAGTGATGGTGGTGGGAGGTTTCCAGTCCTTGAGAGCTGAGAGTTTGCCTGGATCCATTTGTATTTTGCCATTTCTGATGATGAGGCCTAGGTATTCCATGGTTGGAGTGTTAAAGGAACACTTGGAGAGTTTGAGGGGGAGATCATGTTCATGTAGGCAAAGGAGGACACATCAGGTGCGTTTGTGGTGGAGAGAGAGAGAACCTTTAGTACAAATTCCCAGATCATCCATGTAGATCTTCAACCAACATTCAGTGATCATGTCAGTGAAGATGTGGTTCATGAATGACTGAAAGGTAGAGGGGGCATTAGAAAATCCAAAGAACATCACTGTCAGTTCGAAGAGTCTGAGGGCAGTGTTGAATGCTGCTTTCCATTGATTGGATTTTCAGATTTGAATATTGTTGTATCCCCAGTGGATATCTAATTTAGTGAAGAGATTAGCACCTTTCATGTTGTCTAGGAGTTCAGAGATGAGAGGTAGGGGGTAGGCATTTTGGATGGTATGGGAATTTAGGTAGCAATAATCTTGACATAGGTGAAGGGTTCCATCTTTCTTTGGGATGAAGAAAAAGGGAGAGGCTTGGGGGGATTTGGACAGGACAATTCAGTCCATTTTGAGGTGCTCTTCAATGAACTCCTTGAGGACTTCCTTTTCCTTGGGATTCAAGGGGTAGATCTTGGTGATTTTAGGGACGAAGAAGTCTTTGAGGTCAATAGTGTGGTCAAAGGATTGATGGGCAGGGAGGGTGTTGTGGGTAGATTCTGTGAAGACATCAGAGAAATCACTACAGAAATCAGGGATAACAGTTGAGATAGGTATAGATTTCTGGGTGATTTTGGTGGAAATGGTTAATTTGTACACTTCTTCTTCCTTGACTTCCTTAGAGGGAGGGTGCTCATGAAGAGTCCTCTCAACCTTCAGGGAAGGGGTCGAGATGGAAATAGTTCAATTTTTCCAGTCAATGTCAGGATTCCACTTGGTCAACCAGGGCATGCCTAGGATGATTTGAGGTTTCTTTTGTTGAAGGACAAAGAGGGTTTCTGTGGAAGAAAAGGAACCATGGGAGATGGTGGTTGTCATAGTCCAATGGATGGTTCCCAAGGAATTCAAGGTTCCATTGATGTTATAGGCAAGGATAGGGTGAGGAACCTTTACAAGATGGAAGTTTCCTCTTGGTAGGAGACAGGGGTCAATGAAATTTCTGGTCACTCCTGAATCAATCAGGGCCAAGGTTTTGACGCTTTGTACTTTGACATCAAGACAAAGGGTCCTATTCCTTTGTGATGCTACTAGTACATGGGTGAAGTCTAGGGAAGAAGACGTCGAAGCTGCTTCCCTTTTTAAAAATCCTTTGCCTTTTGTATGTTGGTGAACTGGATTGCATTTACCTCTTCTCTGTCTCTTTCTTCATCATAGCACATTTTAAGGACAGAGAGGATCTCATTTTTGTTCTTCCCTGAGGTGCAGAGAGAATCTACATATGATTGGAGGGGTGTAGAGGGGGTGGGGGTCAGGGATGTGGGTGGTAGAGCGGTGGCAACAGTAGTGGTTCTGATATTCTGGGGACAGCTGGGGTTTTTCCTACAGTCATGGGTGCTATGTCTGATGGTCCTACAGCAGAAGCATTGTCCTTCTGTGAAGCATTTGGCTCATTCAGCAGAAGTTAGTTTGGTGAGCATGATGGATGCATCAACATCCATGGCATTGGAGTCTCTGGGGGTATGATGATTGAGGAAGAAGGAGGGGGGAGTGGTTCCCACGCATAGCACTTGGATTCTTATTTTCTGGGTGTGGAAAGTTTTAGCTTTGGTTACCCAGTCAGCAATGGTGGTGGGGATAGTCTCCATGGACAGGATCATGGTGGTTAGTTGTTGGTCAAGGCCTAGGGCAAAGTGATTGATAAGGGTGGTTTCATCAGTGATGTCGGACTTTCCAGTGAGGTTTTGGAAATCAGTGATATACTGTTGAAATCCATCATTGGAACGGGTGATCTTCTGGTGCAGTTTGGCTAACTTGAAATAAGCAGTGGCCTTTATGTCATAGGAGAAGAAGGTGGTTTGGAAGTCCTTGATGAAGTCTTCGAAGGTTTTTCCAGTGACGATGGTAAGGTCTGCCATTTTGTTATACCAAGCTTCGGCAAAAGATGCTTCTCAACCAGTGGGCATTTTGTTGAGAGTGGTCATGATTTTTTCGGGATCTCCAGGGTAAAGGTTCTGGTTGATATGGAAGTAGGCATTCATAGCCTTCATCCATTGTGATGTGTCATTAGAAGATCCAGAGAAGTCTGTGGGGAGGGTGGCTTTGAGTTTGGAGGGCATGGTGGGTGAGGGAGAATGGGAGAGGTCAATTGAGCTGAGTTGATGAAGGGGTGGGCTGGGTTGACGAAGGGATGGGCTGGGTTGACGAAGGGGTGGACTGGGTTGGGGGTGGATACTTGGGGTTTGGGTTTTGGGTGATGGTGCAAAGGATGGGTCGAGGAGTGGGGTTCTGCTAGATTCTGCAATTCGTCTCAAGGGTAGGCAATACTGGGAGAGGTCAGAGAGTTCAGAGTCGCTATCTCCAGGGGCTTTGAATGATGTGGTGAGAGGGTGGCAGATCCTTTACCTAGAGAGGTGGGACCAAGGAGATTCTTGATCTTTTGTTATGCGTAGCATACAAATGAGGGTCTAAGATTCAGGGGTTAACTGTCAGGCGATACTCATGTAGAGACCGATGTCTGATAGTAACTCAAGGGGGTTTCAATGGTACTTGTTATAGAGCTCAAGGGGCTAGATTCTTAGAGTTGCTAAGAACTTTCAAAGACAAAGGAGGGACCAAGGGAGACTCAAGATATTACGCTAGTATTGCGCAGATCAAGAATGAGAGTACTACAAGATAGAGGTCATACTATTTATAGGGAAAATCATGGTGCATGGACCAAGGAACTATAGAAGTCACTATGGAGATGAGAGAAATGATTAGATATAAGAGAATCTAGTTAGGAGGAGTGTTCGGGGGAATAGAGTCCAGTTGCATAGGAACTTGGTTACTATGTTAATGGATTTGTTCGAAGGATACATTGTATGAAAGAAAAGAAATACCACTGGGAAAAACACTGATAGGAGGAACGTTCATAACATTTTGTGGACAAAGAAGAAGGGGGATGCCTGTGGAGAGTTAGATGGGGAGATTTTTCCAGCGGCAAGGTTTTCATTGATGAACTTGTCTGCAGCCTCCTTCTTGGTAGGAGACAGCAGATAGATCTTACCAATAGAGGGTATGAAATCTGGTTTGAGTTTGATCTCATGGTTGTAGGGTCTGAATAGTGGGAGGTGGTCTGCAGCATCCTTTGGGAACATGGAGGTGAATTGTTGATATTTGTTGGGGAGCATGACTTTTGGGGCATTGAGGGCTTCAGCCTTGGTGAGCTTGGTTGCCTGTGTTATCTTGGTGATCTGTGAGGTTCAGAGGAATCTAGAGCCACAGTGGATGATATGGAATATGGAATGGTTGTGAATGGCCATGTTCATGAAAATGTCTGTGGTGGTCCAGTCGTTATAGTTCCAAAGGTGATCATGGGATATTACCCATACCGGGATGGAATCAGGTTCATGTACAGGGAAGGTGTAGACATTATCATGATGTTCAAGGTCTTTCTTGTGTTTCTGATGGAGAAGTTTGCACTGATTGATTGATTTATCCAGGGTGATGGTACAATTTACCCAGTCAATGCTGGGGTTTGCTGCACAAAGCCAGGGGAGTCCAAGGATGATGTTATCTCAGCTGAGGTGCATGACATGGAGAAGGACCTTTTGGGCCAGTCCTTTGATAGCTAGAAAGAGAGAACACATATGGGTGATTTTCCCCTTTTTGTTGAGAGATCCATTGGCATTCCAGGCAAGTATTGGAGCAGAGAGTTTGGTGAGGAGAAGTTTGTATTTAATGGCAAACTCTTGGTCAATGCAGGAGATATTTGTGCCACTGTCTACCAGGGCATGAGTGTTGATGGTTTTCATTGTGTATGAAGGGTGGATGATTTGGATGGAAATATGCATTGATTTAGTCACCGCTTTTACAAGTACAGATGCTACAGTGGAAGGGGCTAATGTTGAGGTAGGCTTCCTTTCTAAAAATCCTGAAGGAAGACTGCTTTTATGGATTCTTTGTCTTCATTTTCATTGTTATTGTCCTTGATCTCTTGTAGACGAGGGATTTCTTCTTTGGTGACTTCAGCCACCTTCTTGGCAGGTGGATGTGCGGTACCTGTGGGGCGCTGTTGGAAAAAAGGCAGGACATTTGAGGAAGGAGTGTCCTGGTTGGTGGCATTGGAAACAGAGGTTCTTCTCAATGCAACATTTCCTTTCTTCCAGAGTGAGGTTTCCAATGGTGTGGATGATGTCCATGTCCATGGCATTAGAATCTTTTTGGAGGATGTAGGCAGAGGAGGACAAGGGTTGGGAAGTAGGGCAATAGGCCCTTTTGGTGATTTCTTGGGAGCATTCCCACATGGTTTGGAAGTGGGTCACTTTCTTGTACCACTCTTTGGCAGTGGTCGGAGGGGTCTCCATAGAGTATATTTTCATCAGCAGCAGCTGGGGTAGGCCTGCCATGAAGTAGGAGATAAGGACATTGTCATCCATGATTTTGGAGATAACTATGTTGTTGTGGAAGTCTGCAATGTATTTAGTAAGGGTTGGTTCATATATACCCTTTTCTTGGTCATTTGCATGGTGGTCAGCCAGATGATGGCATTGCTGATCAAGTCTTGGTGCTCAAAGGCAGTCTTGAACTCCTTGACGAAGTCCGAGAGTTTTCCTAGAGTGGTGGTGCCAGAGGTCATACACTTCTGGCAGAAGGTGGTGGCCCATGTGGTGGCAGATCCCTTGGTCATGTGGGAGAGGGCAAAGGTGATGCACTTGGCATCAGTATCATAGACATCCTTGTTGACGAGAAGATAGAACTGCACAGTGTGGAGCCACTGTGTCAATGTATCATAGGATCCATCGAAGGGTGTAGGGGCTCCAAGATGAAGTTCCTTTCCAGAGGACATAGTGCTTCAGGTTGGAGGCAGGCAAGGAAATGAGGGACATGTTCGAGATAGAGGGAACCCAGTGAGCACTGGGTGAGGGCTAGATCTGGAAGGAAGAGGAAAGACAGGTTGCAAGAAAGTGGGAGTGGAGGACAGAGGGGTAGGAACTCTCAGAAGACTGAGTTGGGCGGAAAGGTCATGAGAGAGTTGGAGGGTTTCCTCCTGTTCCTCTCAAGTGGTTGGGTTGATGTCGAGATCAGAGTGATCAAGGGACAAGAAGGACAAGGGCTTGGGGGACAAAGGTTGGTTGGCATTATTGCTGTGAGGGAGGAACCACTGGGTAGGGGTTTGGGGATCAATGATGGTGCATTGCCCAGGGAATCACCCCATGTAGGCTGAAAGTGGGGGTGGGGTGCATGAGTGTTCAGGAAATCACCCCATACAGACTAATGGTGGAAGTGGGATGGGGGGAAAGGATTGATCTAGTAGTTGCCTATGGAGAGAAGCTTAGTCTTTTGTTACGTCGGGCTAGGACCGACAGGTTCTCAAGTGAGTAACTGCCTCAATGAAGGATGAGTGAGGTGGACTTAGGGATGTATGCCAACAGAGGACTTCAGAGTACAATGAGGCAAAGGCTTCCCTTATGCTAGAGATGAAGGTTACTCATTGGGGAATATCCATGGAGTCACAAAGAGAGTCCAAGGGGATTCCTTGACTTGAGACAAAGGTTCAAAGTAGACTCAAGGGAAGATCCTTTAGTCCAAGTATGTTGATTACAGATGATGACAAGAGGGGGCAAGGAGGAGGTGAAGTACAGTGATAAGCAAAACCATGACAATGTTTTGTACTTTTGTAATGTAAACAATGTAGTGCTTGAGTGTGTGGGAATATCGCTTAGGTATAGTGAGATCGCAGGAAGTGTAAACCCTTAGCTACACAATGGTGCCTTGGTCATGTGATTTGGTCAACAGAGTGGGAAGAGCGTTCATTGCTTTCATCCATCAAGATGTATTGGAAGGGTTTCCAGAGAAGTCAGCTGGGAGGGCAGCTTTGAGTTCGGAGGACATGGTAGGTGACAAGGGGCAAGACAAGTTGATTGGGCTTTGAAAGGGGGATTGGGATGAGTTGAGGTTCTGTGATGGACTAGGGGGGTGAGAGGCAATACTCAAGGGGGTTTCTGAGGGAAGGACGGTTGGTTGGTTGCTGAGTCGTGAGACTAACCCAGTTGTAGAGTAATGAGGTCCGAGGGCTGGGGCATTCAGGAGACTGTGGCAGGAGGAATTAGCAAGACAACAGCAACTGGAAATTCTTGGGTGGATTGCTTCCAAGGCTTCAGGAATGTCTTCAAGGGAAAGTTGTGCCAATATGGTGGGTAGTGGGTAGGTCCTTCATCTGGATAGGTGGGATCTAGGATATTCTTGATCTTTTGTTATGCATAGCATATGAACACAGACTAGGGCTCGAGGGATGTTTGCTATCAGGTAATACTTACAAAGGGACTGACATCTGACAGAAACTCCAGAGGGCAATGACTTCTAATGTGAAGCACAGAAGTGGTCTAGGGAAGTCTTAGAATCACTAAAACTTTCAATGGGCACTAGGATGAGTCAAGATGTTATGCTATTATTGTGCAGATCAAGAATAGAGATTTACACTGGATGTAGGCTAGTTATTTATAAGAGACAGCACTCCACACAGACCATGGAACTGAATGGAAAACAATGAAAGGAATAGAAAACAACTAGGTACAAGAGAATCTAGTTATGAGATGAGTCTGAGGATACAGCTACCATATAGTTAGTATCCAATGGTAAGCAAGATAGAAATAAGGCAGAAGATCTGCTGATGAAGAGATAAGCCATGCATACTCAAGGAATACGTTGGCCATGATAGGAGACAATGGAGGAAAAGTATATCAAAAGAAGAACACAATGATGAGGAAGAAAAATTGTAACAAATACCATTTATATAACTCTGCAAGTAGATACATTTTGTATTAGTTCATCTGGACTCATCTGGACTATAAGTATTCTATACTTAGGATTGTATAATCCAGTTTCCATCATATTGGATTCTCACCATGCCACCATATCTGTCCATATCATCTCTGGCCTGTCACCATTGTTGTCTGTCATGTCCCCCACACTTCCCATTTGTCATCTTCTCTAGTCTGGTCTTCCAGTCTTCCTCTGAACTGTTTTCCCTTGGGCAACACCCACTCAGGCAGGTTTCTCTGCACTTCTCTTCATAGTTGGATCCCTTTGGAATGATACTTGTCTTCTTCAACCTACCTGCAGGCTCAGGACTACTCCCTGCTAGTCCTCCAAGTCATGTTCACTGTTTTACACTGTATTTGTATTAGTCTTGCTCCTGTTCCTCCTCCGATTCTATGTACTATACACAGCTCCAGCTTTCACATATCCAGTGTACTGCTCCAGTCTACTTATATTCTGATTCCAAATATTTAGAAATCATCCTTACTAATACTCCTCTGAACTCTGTATATAAACTCATAGAATCACTCTGTGTTATGATTTTCTCCTTAAGATAGGCTCTACCCCTGTCTTTTCCCTAGTCCTGTGCCTCCCCTCTGTTTTCCCCTAGCCTCACCATCACTGACACACACCAATCTCCTCTCCATGCTAGGTTTACTGGTCTCACCCGGTCCCTCCTTAGATCATGGCTCCACTCACATCAGCCTATGGCCTTACCCATATGCTCTAGAGTCCCTCTTATCTATGACTCATTCCTTTGCCCTAGTCATCTATCTCCCACTCTGTTTAGTTCACAGCCCGGTCTACCCCATGCCTGCTCAATCTCTCCCTCATTGTCTTCTTCATGGCCCAGTCTACCCTGTGCCTGCTCTGTTTCTCCCTCATCATCTCCTTCATGGTCTGGCTTCCACCACACCTGCTCTGTCTAGTCCATGGCCCAGTTTACCCAGTGCCCACTCTTTCTCTCCATCATCATCTCTCATCCTTATACCATTCCTAGCTGCCCTCTGGTCCTCCATCTCTCGCCTTCATCTCTCGTCCATATACTGTCTCCCCTCATCATTGTCTCTGTACTACCACCAGCCTTTGTCCCTTGATCTCTTGGTCATCAATACCCATGGTCCCTCCCACCTAAACCCTAGACCCTGACCTATGGTGTTACCTGTAAGCTCTAGACCTCTTATCCATCTATCTCTCCTGTACCATACAGTCACTTCCTTCTTTACCATTATTCCTCATGGACCACATCTTATCTTTGTCTTATTCCTCATGTTCCTCATTGCCCCCACTCCACTATCACATGTACCACCCTTATCTATAGCTGACATGTATACCTTAGTCATTCCTTAGATTCCTCTTCATTCCACGACCTTTCATGGTCTGTGCCTTACTTCCAGTCATTTATCTATCTTAGCATAGCATCCATGTAGACCATTCTTGGTCTTACTTTTACCACCATGATCTATGGTGATATTATGCCAACATCATTCACCCAGTCCAGTGTGGCCTAGTGATAGTTGTCTACACCTTGGCCTAAGCAATTCTTAGCCAACATAGATGAGTCCTAGTTACCGATCCCTCACTCATGTTCCTAGTAATAGGTTCACAGTGTAGAGATCTGTAGATCTCTATGGTTGTAAACCACAATTTCAACGAGTTTCACCATCACTGCATCATTATCTCTGTTGTTCATTCCAACTGCCACTCAGTCCAGAGCCAGTTCTGTCCACCTTCAGTCCCATCCATCAAAGCCCAGTAGTCTGAGTAAGTCTGCCTGGTCATATACAAGACCAGTTTCTTGTCTATTTGTCACTCCTTCTTTACTGGTCTTTCAAATACCTTTTCATATGATTACAGACACCATTTATATCACTCTGCAAGTAGATACATTTCATATTAGTTCATCCAGACTTGTCCAGACTATGAGTACCATGTACTTAGGATTTCACAATCCAGTTTCCTTCACATTGGATTCTCACCATGCTGCCATATCCATCCATATCATCTCTGGCCCATTGCCATCATCATTTGTCATGTCCCCACACTTCCCGCTCATCACTTTCTCTACTCTGGACTTTCAGTCTTCTTCCGGACTATCTCCAGACTGTTCTTCCTTGGGCAGTACCCACTTGGGCAGGTTTCTCTGCACTTCTCTTCGTAGTTGGACCCCTTTGGGATGATATTCATCTCCTTCAACCCACCTGCAGGCTCAGGACTACTCTCTGCTAGTCCTCCAAGTCAACTTTACTGTTTTACAATGACACAAGAGCATAACACTTTGTACATTCTTCAGTTTGAATATTGACTATTCCCAACTATTAATCCCTGATCAGTCCTCTCTGATAATTCTCTGAACCTCTGAGAGTCCTGAAGACTCTTCTTCTCCTCCTTGTTGCAATCCTTCTCATTGTTTACAACATCAAGCATAACAACTCCAAACCACGAATCC
>JBBPLO010000840.1:0-14360 GCA_038089835.1 Retiboletus flavoniger | reverse complement strand
TGGCTGCATGCTGTTTGACATACTCAGTTAGTGTTCCATGTGGCATCCACGTCGAAACCAAGCATGAATGATCAGATCCGAAGTCTTCGCCGCATGCCCTCCCCAGGAGTGGCACGATGTTGGGGTGGTCTAATCTTCTCCATATTCCAAGCTCGCGTTTCATTTTCTATAGTCACACTCGAAGTCAGCAAACATACGGCGGAACATTGTTGCCAACTCACTCGCATGAAGACATCCTTTTCTGTTTGGTTCGTGCAATGACGGAGGGTAATAGCCTTAACTGCGACCTAAAAGCAGGGAGTATAGATAAAAATTGAGCGCAGCATGAATGCGAACATGCGAACCTCCCCGCTCTGTGTGCAGAAGCAACGATACACGGTGCCGAAAGCACCATGTCCAATAATACGTTTCTTATCCCGCTGAAGCGTGGCGGTGACATCCGGTGGGTAGCTGAGATCAACCGGTAGGGATGCACTTGTCGAGCTGTACAAATGTGCATCGGAATAAGGCGAATAACGAAGATGACGACATACCCTAATTCCATTGTATGGGATCAGAGGGTGCCGTAGGGTACTGAGGAGTACAAAAGTGTGGTCGAGGGGGTAAGATGGAATTTTCTGGTTCCTCTGCCTTGAACGCAGGTTACTGCAGTGGCAGCGAGAGAAGCGTGATACTTATAACAACATTCAGGCGCTTACAAGTATGACGCGGAAGCCTAACCTAGTAACCTGGTCTGAGACAAAACGCATTCCCATGTGAGATTCATTGGTGTATCAAGAGACAAATACCAGGCGCCAACGAGTAAATGTGGGGTTTCAAGCACCGGTTCAGGTTCATATCATAAACGCTGAATTGGTGTGTGCGCTAGGACCCTGGTGGCTGGTGGCCAAGTATCAACGAGGCGGATACCGTCGGCATTGAATTTACTCGTCCCGAGTATGCATGCATCCTTGAGTTTGTGACAGGTTAGCAGCAAAGTGGCATAAAAATCAGAGGCCTGTTCTAGGACATGGCTCCACTGAAAGTCAAGTCTTCATGTTGGAAGAATAACTTCACCTGGGCTTAACAAGAGTTCTGCCAGCCCCGGCGGAATGAATGTGGGAAACAACTCACGCCGGCAAACTCACCCACAGCCATAAACAAGGTTTCATGTGGTTAAACAAGGGTTCCGCTGCCAGTGGCCGCGGGAGACGGAAATTCATTCCATACCCCCTACATCGGCGCCTACGAACGCAATCCGGATTAAGACTTAATTATACGGTGTAATCGGTGGTAATAGAAGTTGGAGCTTACTGCTCCCTAGGTGCCGCACAGCTGCCATGCTGGATGTTTGAGATTAGCGCATGCTTGCAATGCGAACTAGAATTGTGGAATATACTACCCATTCAAGTCACTTTGTTTTAAATTCCCACCCTTCACGATCGCTACATTTGATAGCGCACGTTCGGGATGCAGAAAACACCTCTGGCCGCCCTTCTCAAGAATATGGTCAAGCCTCACTGAGTACGTAGCATCTGCCCTTCCCATTTGCGTAAAACAATGGAGACGGAGTAGTAGGGGGTAGTACTCCAGACCATTTTGTGTGTTGTCGCCCTGGCTCTCTGGATGCCGAGCGACACACCTGCAACACGAGCCGCAGTTAATCTCAATCACCAGGTCGAACATAACCTCGAGCTGTCAGTAGCTCTTTTCATTTGGAACATTCTGGAAGTTACATAATTACACACGTTACATCATGACGTGGGATGCAATGAGTCTCGGGGACCTGTGGTCGAAGCACAGGGACTAGTTCTACCAGGTATGGCATTTGCGCTCTCCTTATCAGGTGGGGAAGTTGTTATGAACTCAATATCAACCCTCCAACACGCACACTTTGAAATAAGAAGAAA
Source organism: Retiboletus flavoniger (assembly GCA_038089835.1). Classification (NCBI taxonomy): domain Eukaryota; kingdom Fungi; phylum Basidiomycota; class Agaricomycetes; order Boletales; family Boletaceae; genus Retiboletus; species Retiboletus flavoniger. The sequence continues at coordinate 12,471 of JBBPLO010000840.1, read as the reverse complement.
GGAACCAACAGCGCAGGCGCTCAACATTCATCACAATGATACCCTCCGTGACAAGCGCTACACTGACACTTATGCACCGCCTCATCGAGTTCAATACTACTCGAAGAAAAATTATACACTTTGTGATGTCCCTGTAATGCGTCCCCTTCGCCCACGCATGCTCACTGAAGGTGACTTGTCACCTGGAGTGGAGTCGGGGACCGTGAGCCTGCAGTCCGGCGCTGCCGCAGGGTCGCTCGTCGGTCAGGCCTAGGAGCGGTGGTTGTGTAATGGATGACGTCTCAGCACTCCTTGGCTTATTTGATCTTAACGAGGACACGGTTGCCGAGGATGCGCTGCTGGGCATATCAACCCGCGCGATGACATATTCGACCAACTCGAATTTAAGGTGTGTATATGTGCCGTTGTACGCCCGTGACGGCGGAGGATCTGGATATGCATATGAAGGTGAGGAAGCAGACACGGTACCTTGCATTTCATCATGAAAGGTTCTCGGAAGCGTCTAAAAACGTTCTGACGGAGATGTGGATATATGTGATCGGAGAGTATGATAACGGAGATGAATACAAGCAGTGTGGTGGAGGATAAGAGCGTTGGATCCGGGACGCCAGAAGCGGGGAAGGCTTCCAGGGCAAGGGCAAGGCGAAGCAATGCAAGTGCGTGTGATCCTGTCTGGTGTTTTCATCAAGTGCTGAAGATGGATGACTGACGCACTATTAGGTGGCGGAGTATCAGTGTCAGGCAACGACGATAACGGGGAATTGCCCGAAGGATATGTGACGCCCGCGCCGACCACTGGGACACCTCCAAAGAGGACGGTGGGAGTGGACCTTCTTATAGGGGTCTCAGAGGTTCGGTACAGAAGATGTACATGTGCGGAACATGACCGACAACGACAGGAAAGAAGGGGAGGAAGAAGAAGCCACACCCCGCGCAGAGACGGTGGGACGTGCTCGCTGTCGTTCGTGAACGGAGGTACGAAGCGAGCGTAAGCATAGCTGCGTAAGTCCGTTTGAGGTGGGTGACTTTGTTACAGCTCGTCCGTTTCATTTCCCATAGTACTTAGCACCCTTCTTCGCAACCACCCACACTACCTCCACGAGGTTGAAACAGACTCATGAGTTACGCATTGTCCAGCGCTCCCGCATTCGGCACCGGTCTCAGCAACCTTCGCTGTTCGGCGGCACCAGCATCGGGTCGGAAAAACTTTTCGGTTTTCCGTCAATCCCTCGTACACCTTGTTTTGGGACACCTACAAAAACAACGGTGATTTCGATCCGCCCGAAATACAAAGCGCATATATTTGTGTGAACTGATGCATCCCACCCCGGGAATCCGGCAGGTCTGCTCTTCACCTTGCATCCCTATCCGCGTGAGTAGTGTCTGTCCGATCATATTGGTATCTGTGCACTGGCATCATGATGGGTATGTACCGGTGAAAAAAATTACCGTAGAATTTAGACAGGTGGGATGCCACATGAAAGAGTGAAAGCACTCGCAATTGCAGACGCTCCACTCCCCAAATTCCCGCCGCACATGTGCACATGCATGACCTAACCCTAGTAACAGCCTCAAAATGAACATAGTAAACGTACAATGTTTCGGTGCCCGAGAACCCCCAAGCACTAAACGTTCTGGGATCTTGGACAGACGGTTAATCACAGGTGATGATGCTCCCAGAGCATGTCCGGTAATTCAGGCCGGCGTTCCTGACTCCTGAGGTTCGTGTTGATGGTGGAGTCATACATAATACCACAGGCGCCCTAACACGTTGCGTTAGCACCACCAAAGAGTGACAAAAGGTCAACGGTAACCGCAACGAGTACGACGAGCGTGAAGCAAGCCATGGTTACCTCAACTCGGTGGACGCCATAGCCAACCAGGATAGCTCCAAGTCGATGATGTCGTAGTCAAGCGTTCTACACTCGGGCGAGGATAATCAAGTCCGAACCTAGTACGAACTGCGTGCCATAATGGGTGTGCGGTTTGCTGGCATTTCAACTTGAGGGGCTACCGGTTTGAATGACCGGCCCAACGAGGGACATATGGGAGCACAGGTAGTGCAGTTCCGCCAGTATTTGTTGATGCAGCCAAGTGCCCAATGATGGTGAGCACGATCAATCGTCAGATTGTCACGCATAGCGCTGTCTCACGGGACAGATCTCGACCAGGCATGATATTCGTGTACGTCGCAACAGCTACAGTGACTATGGATTTGTTAACAGTATGATAGAGATGAGTAGCGGTATACAGTATGGTGCAGGGTAACAGTTGTCATGAAGCAGATAAACCTTGTGAGATAGAGGAAAGCGACAGCGAAAAAGACGAGACAGCAAAGTGAAGAGCGTAAGCTAGACAAATGCAAGTGATAGAACCCTATACCCCCCATCATAATATCTCCAGTGTTTCAAAACAAATATCCTCCGCGAAGTCGATCCGGGGATCGAGTCTAGGCACAACGATTTCGTGTTCAGTAGCGACCCGCTTGAACTCTCCATGAGGTTGTTGCTGGAGCAACAGCGCGTGGAATGGCTGGTGCAGACGAACGAGGAGCCTCAATGCGCGAGTATCCATATCCATTGTGGTGGTGCGTGCAGGACGCAACGGCAGACTTGACGAGGGACCAGCCTTCTCGGGCTCCGAATCGGATTCGGACGAATCATCATCTGACTTGGTACCCCAAGTAAACCCGTTAAGTGGGTCGAGGAGATTGCGAATCCACGGATGTACAAGAACGAGCTTACGAGGCTCTGTCACCGAAAGCCTCTCCGATGTGTGAAATTCCACGTGGCCAATCCCTGGTACGCGAGCACGGTAGTTGTTTTCATGACCGCTGTCGAAACTCTGCAAACCGAGCCTCTTGATTGAGAAAATGATGCATGGGAGATATAGTCGGCGGTTAGCGAAGCGAGCCGCCGGTAAATGGGCGATTTGGTGGTAGATTCGCATCGCATCTGCGTGAGATACCGACGATCTTAGCGCCGCAATACCCCGATTCATTGCGATGTCGTTGATGGCAGGCGAAGCATACGGCGTTTGGTTATAGACGGCAAGGGTGGCAGGAAGACAGCTGTTGTAAGATGAAGATTTGCCCGTCCAGGCAAGCACTGTCACCTCGCCAGAGCGAGTTATGATCTCCTCTAGCAGGTGGCCCAATGCAGCAGCTCTTTCTCCGTAGTGTGGTCGGATATCACTTTTGAAGATACCAATCAATGAGTATGCGATGTCTTCTTCCACCGTCGCGTTGCGCGTAGAGGCTAGTCGGAGTTTCTCTCCCACACTAAGACTGTCAGGGTTGAAAGCTTTGATGGTTTCCCGAGGAATACCGATGGCGTTCGCGAGCTCCTGCATAATCTTGGGGGACTCCTTATGGTTGACACGGGTGTCGCCGAGGTATGGCTTCCAATTACAATCGTAGAATCGGATCACCTTGGGTGCAAGAAGCTCCTGCGAGGTCCATGCGCGCCCCATCCATTTACTGTCTTTAAGACTGCCGATAGCCAACAGAGAATCTACACCCGCAAGAAAGACGAGCGTGGCGGCGGATTCTTCGTACCATTTATACATCATTGTGAGCGACTGATTCAGCACCGTGCTGATCGTCTTATCAATGCAGCAGGTGTCCGACCAAGCCCATCGGTATCCGTCTCCGCGAACGACTTCGCAAAATTTGCGAAGCTTGTTGTTGAGCGGGGATGAATCAAGCTTCCAGACTGATTTGACCAACTTGACGTCCTGGAACGAAGGCTCCTTCCCTTCCCATACGTGCGAAAACGTCACATATTGGAAATATTTTGCTACCACTCGCAGGATGTATCCATTGTCGAGCTCTAGTGTCATAGAAGAGACCAGTTTCATGAACTGGGGCTCTGACTTGAATGTATCTGTTCGCTCCTCTTCATTGCAGAGGAATCCAGTCTTGACATCGATGAGGACAAGTGGGCATATTTTGGAGACCTCGCGAATGACGCTGATGATGGCCATCTCTGACTGCGTGGGCAAAATATACTTCTTGCCTAGTTTCATGCAATTGAAGTCACGATGTGTCCTCATGTTGGTAAGGTGATGCTTACGACGGGGGTCTTGATCTCTCATGAGGGAAAGCATGTGGGTATACGCGTCAACTGCTTCGCCGAACCGCTCCAAACCGTGCAGTGCTGCATGTTTTCTCTCGTAAGCCTGTGTACTCTGAGGGTCCACCTCGATAGCCTGGATCGATCAAAGTCAGATTCATGACGTATCAAAGAGAGAAAGGCCATACATCATCTGCATCCTTCAATGCATCCTCCCAGGACTTCAGCATAGCTTGGGCTCTGCTTCGCTTAACAAGCAGACCTGCAGAGTTGGACGGATGCAGGGACAATGCTCGAGAATATCGTTCGATCGCCTTTCCTGGATCCTTGGACTGCACTGCTGCGTCGCCTGTGTCCTCGAGTGGCTTGATACATTTTTGAACCTGCTCCTGAATGGCGAGAGCAAGACCGTCAAAGTCCCATCCAAATATCTTTCAAATATCGTCGGTACATATGAAGAGGGCGCCAAAGCGAATAGCTTACTAGCGAGATCACCATGAGTTGGGGACCTATTTGGAATGGGATGGCTTCCCACGCACGCCCGAGTAATACCGCAGCTCGCTTGTGGTCTCCCTCTTTCAACGACCTGTCACTGAGGAAGAGGAGCATTTGAGCCTGTCCCAGGTCTAGTTAACTCTGTGTGCTAGTGATCCCACCGTTTACGTACCCGGACAACGATATACGGTGACTTGTCTTGCACGGTATCGATCAAATGATCTACGCGTGAAATAGCAACGTCGTATTTTTTTCCCCATTCAAACGTGACGATCGCCTGATTGAAATGAAAGATTGATAGAAGCAGCGACGAGAATGGTAGATTCATACCTTGATCAACAAAAGAAGATTGTTTTCAGTTGATCCACTATGACCGAATGCGACGTCAAATACAGGTATGGCCGAGTCATACTCGCCATTGCTGACGCGGGAAATTGCAAGCGCAATGTAACCGATAACGGATCGTTGCACTTCCACAGACTTCGACGGGCGATAGTCAACACGAGATGGGATAAGGAATGATCCAAAGCTACCTTTTTGGCGTCGTCGACGGCCTTGTTGTACTGTTTCAAACGGCACCGTACGAGAGCGCGGTGAGCGAGTATATGTGCACGGTGAAGAGGTTCCGAGGGACGTGAGATTTCCTCTGTAAGGAGCTGTTCGACGCGAGCCAAGTCCCCCCGCGCCCACGAGTTGAGTACCACATCGCTAACACGGATGAGTGGCAACTGGGACACTGAAAGGGTAAAAGGATCAGAACAAGCAAGTGATTCGTGTTTAAATACACTCACGATGCAGAGGAACAGATGGAGTAGACTACGACCTATTAGATTCGCAACTTATACAAGTGTAATCACTTACACCCACTGGAAAGTACGAATCCGGAAGGATATCGCGAAGACCCCTCAAGGTGATTTTTCCCTTTTGGTCGCAAGTCACAATGGAGTCGTCGTCGGGGGAGAGCACCATGCTGCAAACTTTGCTTGGGTGATCGATGACAGAACCAATTTGCTTGTGCGTAGCGGTGTCCCAAAAAGAGAGTGACCGGTCTGCGACCACCGCAATAAACCTTTGGCTCCGTGATAGGGCGATACAGCTGGGTGACGAACCGCCCGGAACGAACCATTCACCGCGTGAGGACCCTGAAGTTGTATCGAAATGCATGACTTTCATGTACGAGATGGCATAGAGCTGACGACCGTCAACCGACCATGCGAGCGGTGAAGATAGGTTTGGGAAGAACGGGCACGGGATTTCCAACAGCTGCTGGCCATTGGCTCCGTCGTGGATGCGAATTGACTTGTGGGCGGTAGCGATAGCGATGCGGTCACCGTTCGGAGCGAATCGCACCGCCACCACGGCATTATCGTACCGCAGTCCCACGAGCCGTTTGCCCGTCGTCATGCTCCAAATAAACGCATGCTTGTCATTCGAGCCTGTCGCAAGCTTCGTCGAGTCGGAGGAAATGTCGACCGAGGTTACCGTGTCCGTGTGACCCTTGATGTCCAGGATCTTCTTGTGGGTCTTCGTATCCCACACCTTCACGTTCGGCCTCGAACAGTCGAGCCCACACACCAACCATTTGGTATCCGGCGATAGCGCTGCAGCACGGATTTTCGCCCTTGCTTGAATTGCTTCGCCAATCTCGTGTCCGTCATCTACTTGCCATCGTCGAAGCATCCCCTCAGTATCACCGCTCACTACCTGCTTGCCATCCTCAGTGAAGAAGACCGAGTTTATTGTATGTTGGCCATCGATTTCAACTATACCCGAGCGACCTGGAAGTTGATGAGCGGTCATGACTGATACTCACGCAAAAGTAATGCGTACCTTTCCCCGTCGATTGCATACCCGTCCACAACACAGACAGATGCAGGATAATGAGAGTACAGCGTCAAGCGTCAATGAGTCCACCTGGCTTCTCCGCGCTACGCATCATGTTGACTTATCGATCTTGATATGGACATAACAGTCGGCTTACATAGCGACGGGCGTTTGCCATGAGTCTCATCTGTGCGTGTCCTATCTCCTCCCTGCACACCTTACTCCTGCACCATCTAGAGTCCATGACACTTGATCAGCCGTACCCCATACAATAAAGAACAACTATTCAATTTCACGAACGAGCATTCGCACATATTCCACCACTTCAAACCCCGCAACACAGCAATTACCAAATTACCAAGCAGCCCACGGAAGTCTACTATCATTACCTCCGTCAATCTCACCTAGAACTGTCGAGCGAACAGGGTATCTGGAATGAAATCTGATTTACATCAGTCAACCATCAAGCAACCGTCGAGAACAAGCAGAGACGGCATGTGAGACGTACCGGAGTATTCATCCCGACAGCCTAAACCTACTGATCCTACTCGGGCAAGGAATCCGTCGATCCCGAAGACGCGATCGCACCGACCCCGATACAGCTTCGGCTGCCACGCATCCCTTCGTGGAAAAGTCGGCCCTAGAAGTCTATCAAAAATGGGGAAATCCGTTTTTGACAGATTTAAGAGGTCGATGACGCCTGTTTTGGAGGTTTGACAGAGGGTTGAGTATGGACAAGAGCGACGCCTCGTAAAAGTGGTCTAGATTCTTAACGTGCACCAGCGGATCAATGTACAATTCTAATTGATTCGGGACAAGGGTTGATCCAGCCGATGATCGCGTGAGGTTCTCGATAGGCTGTACGACTACCTTTCCCGGTAATATGGTTTACTAGAGGATGACTCCAATCAGTGCATTGTAGCGAAGAAGCGACTGACTCGCCATAACAAGATGCCCGTGTTGGTTGGGAGCCAATGGACCACCACACGATGCATTTCCAAGTTTGGGTCCTTCAACGTCGCCGCTCCTATTCAATGGCCGTGATCGATTGATCTGCACGTGATCAGTCTAACTACGTCGCGTCGACTGGCACCGGCACGGAGACCTTGAGCCTTTAGTACCCCTGGCAATAGCAAGGCCCAGCGAACCCGTTGCTTGCCTCCTTGCAGCCGTCCATCTCCTTAGCCTTTGAACTACAAGAGTGGTACTGCCACCAGTAACAGGGAGTATGCAACGCTAAATGAATAAACTAGCGTGTCAGAAGAACATGATATCCCAAGTCCCCGAAAACGTGGCAATTATATAGGACACGAAGAAAACGCGTAGATCATGGCGAGAGGTAGAACTGATATGGATCTGATCTGAGAAGTGGCAATGAAGTAGTACTGTTGGCTCGCCCTTTCATTAACTAGTTGGGGTGGGGCTAATGAAGGGTTGGGAAGCGTTGTAGCCATCCTCTGCATCGCGGTAAAGCGTCTCAAGTAGGTTCCTCTCTGTATCGCTATACCCCTCCAGGTCCCAGTCCGTGTGTTCAAAGCGAAGCGCCCTCCCCCCGCAGAGTCGTCCCAACACAGTCCCCTTCCACTTTCTCCAGACTTTGGTATCGTTGGGTAGGTATGTGTCAAGGATCTTGCTTGGATCCTCGGGGGACAAAACACAGAGAGCGAACACGACTGCGGAGGTGCGCGTACTCCAGTTACACTTTATGGATGATGGCTTCTGGAGTACTTCGTCCCATAACATGTGCCGTTGGATCTCTTCCTTGTCGAACGAGGATAGCCACGAGTTGTAAACCCAAGAGACCGCAAGTGAGAAGATGAACATGACTTGGCCGATTTGCGATCCCTGGGGAATCAGGAACAGCTGGCCGATGAACTGGATGGTGAGGAGGAGGGAGCAAAATCCAATGTATTCATCACCGAAGTTGCCGGGGAATTCAAGAGAGAACTCGCCCTGAGTGATGGAGTTCACAGCACCCTCGTCTCCTCGTAATAAGACAAACTCCTTTCTAGAATCAAGGATACCGTCACCCGGCGGCGATCCGGCTGAGGGTATGTGATGGGTGAACCGCAAGGTTCCTGATCCAATCACAAGACAGGATATACCATTGCTGAGTATACCCCAAAGGATCAAGAAGGACGAAATCCAATCCTCATAGAAAGCACTCGCGATGCACGCAGCGAAGCTGACGGAGATGGGGATGATAGCGAAGAAGGGAGAGTACGTGCTGAGGCTCTGTAGCTCTATTTCCTTGGGAGGGACCGAGTTGAGCTCGACAATACTGACTTTAACGCCTGGTCCGTCCCTTCTGGCAATCTCTTCATTGACTTCTTGGGCAGCACATTGCTTCATGAGGACGGAAGCTAGATGTCCAGTGCTATCCATAATGGTGCCAGAGCGGACGGCTTGGAATCTTGGTCCCTGCCAGCCATCAAATTCGAATAGTTTGGTGGGGCTGGTGCGGACGCCTGGGAAGAGTCCCTTGAAGACTGATGATGTGGCAACAACACCATATCGCTTAGCGATTTGATATGACCCTGGAGAGTTGTACCACCCCAGCCACCGCCGACCTTTGTAGATGTGGACAGTAGCCATGGCAGAAACAGCTTCATCTCCACCGAAGATGCCCAACACACCAGAGATGTCTAGGGTGAAGCTTAACGTGTCGAGCGGGGTCAACGTGATGATCATGGAATGTAGGTTGGCAAGATCAGGGAGATACATGATGATAATACGCTTGTGGGGCTTGAAGAAGGGGCTTGGAAGGCAGGTGCTTTATATGGGTGGACAAATGAGAAGTAAACTGAAAAACATGAATCCAGCGATCTTGGCGTCCAAGATTCCTGTGCCAAATGCACAGCATAATGCTGTACGATGTGGAAAAACCAGAAAGGATAGAGCTCAAAGCCATGTAGGGCAGCGAGAGTATGACAAAGTACACCCCAGTGCTCGACGTATAATTGAAGGATGTTGGTTTGTAACATCCATGACAATCTGGTTCCACTCACCTGAACACTCATAAAGACAATGTGCGGCGGCCGAAGAATCCTGAGTGTAAAAAAATCAGTGCATGACTGTTCACATGCGCGCGTACCCCTTAATGTCATGATGGTCTGCCGTCATATGATCAACGGATGCGGACATATCTTACGCTGAAGGGGCACCCAGTATTGTTAGACGCCATCTGGTTAGCTGAACAACCTTCCCCCCCGTCAGAGACCACCGGCGCGTGACCAGGGCAAGGTCTGCGATCTGTGTTGCGACTCATCGATGGGCATTGTGATTTTCTTGAGTGGGCCCTGTCATTGCGTCAGTCCTGGCCCCATACATGCATTTGCGTACATATATATAGCTCATGTCGTAACGGCGCTGTCGCGTATGTCGGGGGTCAATGGGGAAAGTTCAGCCACTGGCAAGGTTGTATATAATACCCAGCTACCGCAACAGTGGACTCTCCTCGCGGCGTGCAACCTTCGATTTCTTGCTTGAGTGTTACTGTCAGGCTGCAAAGTTTGTATGCACTTCAAGTTATTGCTTCTTACTGTTGTCCCACTGACAATTGTGAGTATCCAACCCGTCGTGACTGCCCGCGCCCTCATCGTCCGGGGTTTCATCGAATCAGTGGGCTCCCGCACCCATCTGCGGCTGGGCTGAGTGTGTCGCGGCCGACTGCAGCGGGATTCATCAATGTGTGCTCGTTGTGCACTCGCAGGTTCCATACCGTAGATGCCGGTGCCATTGATTGACGTACGTATAGCCGAAATATAACACGTTCAAACAGTACTGCCTTCAATTAGTCAGCATCCCAAGACCACCCTCTAAGTTGCAATGTTTTACATCAGAGTGGTTATCCCGCCCACCACCTAGGTACAGCAACCTCAGACCACTTATTTCGGTGCCTCGCAGTTCTTTTACCCACTTTGGGCGCCGAGTAGCATCAACGTCTCCTCTAAGAAGGGCGTTGTCTACGACCCCTAGATTGTCCTACCTTCCCCTGCAGCTCACACTTTACCCAACAGGATTCCTCTTCCGTTTGGGGTCGGCAAGCGCTCACTTCTGCCCACCCACATACACTCTTTCCTCTCACCGTATCTCTTCATTCGACGTAGCTCCGAGTCGGTCTTCGAGCCATAACTTCGCTATGTTAGACAGTTTCAGCAATGGATTTCTTTCTCTCCCTTTCTCCCATTTTTGTAGTGGTATCCCAAAACGAAGTGTTGGTAGCGTCCATCATGTACGTTCTGGGATGCCACAGAACACCTCTACTTCTCAACAAAAGGGTCAATTTCTTCCGGACAGGCAACATCTGTTCTCCCCATTTGCGTCAATCGCCACACCTTGAAGTTGAGGATGGAAACGTAGCAGGTGGCTACATTGACATGAAAACGTGGGTACGATTTCTAATTATTTGACTGAACATCATGTTGTGCATTGCCGTTTGATCCCGCGCGTTCAAAGGATCAAACGTACATGGATCCAATTCCGGGATGCCGTGGGACCGTCTGTAATACTCGCCGTGACTGATCTCGATTCCCAGGTAAAGACCACACTCCCCGGGTAACTGAGTCCCGGAGACCAGTGCTCGACTGGGGTACAGGGTTGAACATTCAGGTCTACTAGGTACGTCGTTCGCTCCCTGCCATCTGGACAAGTTGCGACGAACTCGATATTCACCTTCCAGCACGCACTTTGTCGAAGTGTCATGCTATTCCGTGAGGGGTGGTTTCGGAATAAAAATAAAGGGACTCAGTTGAAGCCTCCGGTGAGGAATCGGGCTTGAATTATATAATTTCTCTTTAGCTAACAGTGATGAGGAACAGCCGACTGGTTCTATCGCCGAAGCCTTCAAAGAATATATCAACAATGAGATCCCTACCCGTTTCATCGATACGTCAAAGCTGCAATTCGTCTCGCGGAACGGCGTCTTTCGTTTGTTCCAAGACGAAATTGCAAGCGTCACCGAAGAGCACATCCAAGAACGGATTAGAGACCTCCAGAGCGACCCCTTCTCTTCGTACCAGCCTCTACGCCAGACCGTTCTCAGACAAATCATACAAGATGTTGTACGATATGACATATTATCCCATCGCTGGGACGAGATCGTCGAGGAACCCAGTTATCGGGGTATCTCTGGTGGAACACAGAACGTAGCCCGGTTCCAAAAGCTCGTCCAGTTCTGCAAAACGTCGAAAGAGCTGGGACACAAGCTAGCCTGGGTCGATACCTGTTGCATGGATCAAACAAATGCCACCGAGCTCAGCGAGGCCATTCATGCGATGTACAAGTGGTATGCAAACTCGTACCTTTGTATCGTCTACCTCGCAGAGTCCAGGGTGCTTGCGGACTGGGACAGCGACTCGTGGTTTACACGAGGCTGGACCCTCCAGGAACTTCTGGCCCCTAAACGACTCAAGTTTTATGACAAAAACTGGAGGCCGTTCATCGCTCCCGATGTCGTTGATGATAGAAAACACGACCCTATTACTCACTTTCTCAAGAATGCCACTAGCATTTCCAAGGCAGTGCTTACTGCCGATAACAGCCAGGGAGTCCAGGGACATACCTTCTGGGAGATCATGTCCTGGGCGTCGAAGCGACAGACAACTCGCGTCGAGGATAAGGCTTACTGTCTCATCGGGTTATTCCGTGTCAATCTCACCATCTCGTATGGAGAGGGTCAGCAAGCTTTCCCGCGCCTTATCGAAGCCATCGTGGCCAAGAACCCTAGCTGGGATATTTTTGCATGGTTCGGACAACCTTTCGTAGACAATTTTGCTCTCCCCCCGTCTCCCGCATCATACCCCAGGTTCGAGGCCCGTTTGTCGGAGGGTAGAGTTGGGGTACAAGACATCTCCTTCACTACCCATGGATTGTCTCTGAAGTCGTTACCTCCCATCCCGTTGGAGCTCTGCTCAGTCAATCACCCAGAAGGGCCCACAAAGCCGTTCCTCGTCACCTTGAGACCACAACCCGACGGTTCTTTGGGAACGTACGGGAATCTCATCGTAGAGTGCGGGGCGACCCGCCTCAGAACGATTCGTGGCGCCCGGCAACTCTCGGCGTGTATTATCAACCACCA
>JBBPLO010000838.1:0-14370 GCA_038089835.1 Retiboletus flavoniger | reverse complement strand
AGGTAAGAACTATATACTGAGGGGATTTCGCACGCACGGACCAGGTAGAGCTATGACACGACTAAGTATGAGAGAACTTAGTTAGGAGGAGAGAGTCCAGTGAGATAATGGAGAGACGATGAAATGCTAAGGAAATCCAACCAAGGATAGTCTAGAAGGTCCTCCAATGAAGAGGTAGACTTCCTGTGCCCGAGAGACATGATGTCTTTGGTAGGAGATGAGGGAGGAGAAATATACTACAAGGAGAAAGCGATGATAGGGAAAGAAAATTGTAACAGGGTGTTGGGTTTGGCTTGTTGGCATGTAGGGCAGCTGCAGATGAAATGGCATACGAAAGTGGAAAGTCCAGGCCACCAGAAGTCTCACTCCAGGAGGGCTTGGGTGCGGAAGGTGCCCATGTGGCCAGAGAGGAGTGATGAGTGGATGGAATGGAGGAGCGAGGATTGTGTGGCGGGTGGCACATACATGCGATTTTGATAGAAGAGATGGCCATTGTCGAATGACCAGTCAGAAAGAGAGGAGCAAGGGAATAGGGGTGAGCCAGAGGAGAGTGCGGTGAGGGCGTCAAGGACGAGGGGGTCGTTGGCAGAGGAAGATTTGATGTGGTTGGCTAGGGAGAGATCTAGGGCATTTATGATGACTGGGTCAGGGAGGATGGAGGAATTGAGGGTGTTGGCGGTGGTGTCGATGGAATCATGACAGGACAGAGCATCAGCAGGGCCCATCTTGGTACCAGGGGTGACTTTCCAGAGGATGTCAAAGTCCTGAAGAAAGAGTGCCCATTGTGCTTGTCAATGAGATAGTTTTCGGGAGTCATGGATGTAAGAAAGGTTTTTGTGGTCAGTGATGATTGTGACCAGGAGGGAGCCTTGAAGATATCGGTGCCATTCTGTTAGGGTGAGGATGACTGTGAGGAGCTCTCGGTCATAGATGTTGTAGCTGTGTTCTGCCAGGGCGAACATTTTGGAGAAGTAGGTGATGGGTTGGAGGTTGCCATTGACATCATATTGCATAAGGACCATGCCAGCTGCGAGAAGGGAGGCGTCGGTCATGACTGAGAAGGGTTTAGTGAGGTCAGGGAGGGAGAGAACGGGGGTGCGACAGAAGGAGGAGATGAGGGTCGAGAATGCATGTTGTTGGAGGAGTGACCAAAGCCAGGGTTGGTCTTTTTGGGTAAGCAGGGTGAGTGGGGCAACGATGTTGGAGAAGTTAGGGATGAATTTGCGGTAGAAGTTAGTGAAACCGATGAAGGATTGAATGCCTTTGACAGAGGTGGGAGGTTTCCAGTCACAGATAGCGATGAGTTTGAGGGGGTCCATGTGAAGTTCCCCTTGACCGATTATGAGTCCCAAGTATTCCATGGTTGGCGTGTCGAAAGAACATTTAGTGATTTTTATGGATAAGTTGTTTTCTTTTAGTCGTTGAAGGACTCGACGAGTTCATTCATGATGGAGAGTGAGAGTGCCTTTTGTATGGAGGCCTAGATTGTCCATGTAGATTTTAAGCCAGCATTCAGCGATCATATCTGCGAAAATGTGATTCATGAAGGCTTGGAAGGTGGAAGGTGTGTTGGAGAATCCAAAAAACATGCAGGTGGGTTCAAACAGTCCTAATGGGGTGATGAAGGCCGCCTTCTACTGATTGGTCTCGTGGAGGCAGATGTTGTTGTATCCCCAGCGAATGTCCATTTTAGTGAAGTAGTTGGCGTCCTTCATTTTGTCGACAAGGTCAGATATGAGAGGTAGGGGGTAGGCATTGCGGACCGTGTGACTATTGAGATACCGGTAGTCTTGACAAGGGCGAAGAGATCCATCCTTCTTTGGAATGAAAAAGAATGGGGAGACTTGAGGAGACTTTGATGGGACGATACAACCAGTTTTGAGATGTTCGTCAATAAAGGACTGAAGGGCGATTTTTTTGGCGGGGTTCAAAGAATAAATCTTGGCGATTTTTGGGTGGAAGGTGTCTTTGAGATCAATGGTGTGATCGAATGGATGATGAGGGGGGAGTTGGTTGTGGGTTGATTCAGTGAAGATGTCAGTGAAGTTGGAACAGAATTTTGGGATGGAGATGTCTTTCTTTTCGGAGGTGATGGCAAGTTCGGTGGAGATGGTGGTTTTATTCACCAATTCTTCGAGAAAGCCATTCAGGGAAGGATCCTCACGAAGAGACCTCTCGACCCTTTCAGGCAATCTGGAAGGGAAGGTGAGAGTTTGAGTTTGCCAATTGATGATGGGATTTCATGTGGTTAGCCAAGGAGTACCAAGGATGATTTGAGGTTGTTTTTGTCGGAGGACAAAGAGTTTCATGGAGAAGGAGAGTGAGCCACTAGTGATAATTGTTTCTGTGACCCAATTAATCTGTCCCGAGCGGTTTTCAGATCTGTCTACGTTAAATGCAAGGACGGGAGAATGAAGTCGCCTGATGTTATGCGTAGCGTAGCAAGGAGGACTCGAGGGCGACAAGGATCATCTACAGGCGATGCTCATGAAGAGACCGACTTCTGATAACGATCTAGAGAGCTAGGAATTAACCTTAGAGTCACTAAGGTTACTTGAGGAGTGAGGACAGTGGAATGACTCCAGCGTGTATGCTAATATTGCGCAGTTCAAGAATAAGGAGCAGAAGTACAGGAGTGGCGAAGAACTAAATACTGGGGAGACTTCCCATGCACAGACCAAGTATGACTAAGTGAACACAGGAGATATGACTAAGTACGAGAGAACTTAGTTAGGAGGTGAAGGTCCAAGATGAAGTAGGGTGACTAGGTTCTATGGAAAGCAGACTAAGGATAATGTAGAAGGTCCCCCAATGAAGAGGTACACCTCTTGTGCCCAAGAGATACGATGTCCTCGGTAAGAGACTAGAGAAGTGAAATGTACAAGTAAAAGGAAATGATGATAGGGAAAGAAAATTGTAACACCGGAGAGGAAATTGTCCTTTCAGGAGGAGTTGAGGGTCAATGAAATTTCCAGTTGCTCCAGAATCGATTAGGGTGGTGGTGTCGATGGTTTGTTGCACATTAACTTTGAGACACAGGGTCCTATTGTTTGGCAAAGCTACTAGTACATTTGGAAGAGAAGCAGACGTCGAGGCTACTTCTCTTTTCAAAAATCCTTTGCTTCTTGGATTTTTGCTACTGTTACTCTGTTAACTGCTTCTCCAGAGTTCTCCTTGGGGTCTTCTTCGTAGCACATTTTGAGGACTGAGAGGATTTCTTTCTCATCCTTTCCTCTGGTGTGAAGGGAGTTAATGTAGAGTTCTAAGGGGGAATTTGGTTTCGGTGGTGGGACAGGGGGACAGGCGATGGCAGGGGTGGTAGTGGTGGTGTGGACTTGGAAGGTTCGGGGAGTGGGGGTGACGGGGTTGTTGGTTTTTCAATAGTTTCGAGCATCATGGCCTATGGTTCGACAACAGAAGCACCTTCCTTCCTTAATGCATTTAGCTCGTTCAGTGGGAGTGAGCTTAGCTAGGGTGGTGGTTGCATCGACATCCATAGCATTGGGGTCTCGTGTGGTTCGCTGATTGAAAGAGAAAGAGGTGGGGTTGGTGCCGGTTCGAAGCACTTGGATTCTCATCTTTTGGGCGTGGAAGGCTTTTGCTTTGGTTACCCAGTCTATGATGGTGGTGGGGACTGTCCCCATGGATAAAATCATGATGGTAATTTGGTGGTTGAGTCCGAGAGCGAAGTGATCAATAAGGATGGTCTCATCCGTGATTCCAGATTTTCCTGCAAGATTCTGGAAGTCGGTGATGAACTGTTGGAATCCATTGCTGGTACGAGAGAATTTCTGACGGAGTTTGGCAAGTTCGATGTGGGCAGAAGCTTGGATATCGAAGGGGAAGAAAGTGGTTTCAAAGTCTTTGATGAAGTCGGTGAAGGTTTTGCCAGTGGTGATAGTTAGGTCAGCCATTTTATTGTACCAGGCTTCCGCGAAGGAGGCTCCTCGTCCTGTGGGCATCTTGTTTAGGGTGGTCATGATCTGCTCAGGATCTCCAGGGTATAGAGCTTGGTTGATCTGAAAATAGGCCTTCATGGCCTTCATCCATCGGGAGGCATTGGAGGGGAGGCCTGTGAAGTCTGCTGGGAGGGCAGCTTTGAGCTCGGAGGGCATGGTGGGCGAGGAGGATCTGGACCAGTTGATTGGGCTGGGGGTTCGGGATGGGGGTGGGCTGGGTTGACGAGGGGGTGGGCTGGGTTGACGAGGGGATGGGCTGGGTTAATGAGGGGATGGGCTGGGTTGACGAGGGGTTTGGCTGTGTGGTATGGGCGATGGATGAGGAGGGGTTCTTCCTACAAGGGATGGGTCTAGTGGGCTTTGGCTGGAGCCAGCAAGTCTTCGAGGGGCTCGGTATCTGGTGAGGTCAGGAAGATCGGAGTCTTCTTCCTCGGGTGCTCGGTAAGACGTGGTGAGGGTTTATAGGTCCAACACCTAGGCAGGTGGGACCGATGGAGATACTTGATCTTTTGTTATGTGAAGCGTACCAATGGAGGTCTCAAGGGAATTGTTCAGTTTGAGGCAATACTCACGAAGAGACCAACTTCTCAAATGGAAGATAAGGGACTAAGGATCTTTTGGAGACTTAGGATGACTAGGGATGATGCTAGATGTACGCTTGTATTGCGCAGATCAAGTATGAGTTACAATGATAGAGACTACTAGGTTTTATAGGGGTAAGACCAGCGCACGGACCATGGAAGGAGAGAGAACATCAAGTGACTAAGCGATGTGGAATCAGATGGAAGGTAATGGAACACTAGCTGATATAAGAGAATCAGCGGGGAGGAGTTAGTCCATGGAGATACTCATAGAGTAGCCGTGGTTAGCTACATGAAGATGAGCGATAAAGAAAGCAGAGGAACTAACGACTACTAGATATGCGTTGGAAAGACGTCTAGACCATTGATGTCTCCAGTTAGTCCAAGGAGAGAAAGAGGTAATCAATAGTATGTGATGAAAAGGGAGAAAAACGGTAACATCGGCCTTCTGGAAAGGGGAGAAGGGATGATGGGATCTCGCTGCCATCATCTGGCAGGTGAGTTCGTGAGACACTAAGGCCTCATTGCGGGCGGAGGACAATTGCTGGAGTCTGACTTCTACAGCAGGGACTGAGGATGATGGGATTACTGTTGGCAAAGGATTAGGTTCATACCCCATGAGGAGGAAGAAGGGAGATTGGTTTGTTATGGAGTGAGGTCAGTGGTTATGGGTGAACTCCGCTTGGGGAATGCGTTCTGCCCATGAGGCAGGGGAGTCTCTGCAGAAGATGCAAAGATAAGTTTCTATCTCCTGGTTTACCTGCTCTATTTCTCCATCAGTTTGCAGGTGGAACGCTGTGGAGAGTGCTAGTTTGTAGTTAAGGATTCTGGCAAGTTCTTTCAAGAAAGTGGAGGCGAACTAGGGGCCTTGGTCTGAGATGATTTTGTTGGGGAGGCTGAAGCGGGAGTATACTTTGTGGGCAAAAAGGATTGCCATACTGGCGGCATTAATGGATTTTTTTGTGGGGCAGAGAATTACCCCCTTTGTAAGGCTGTGGTCAACCATGACCAGGAGACTATCAAACCCTCCAGAGGGGGGTAGATCGGTGATCAGATCACATGAGATCTGTTGGAAGGGGCGGGAGCATGTGGAGCAAATGGGGATGAGGGGAGGTGTGGTCGGGTGTGTGTTAGTTTTGTGTTGTTGGCACATGGCGCAACCAAGGACATAGGAGTGGATGTAGGCAGCCATAGCTGGCCACCAGTACTGGGTGGAGACCAGTTGGCAAGTTTTGAGGAAGCTGGGGTACCCAGCTGAGAGGTGGTCGTGATGCTTGGCCAAGATGGCCTGGCGGGCATCAGGAGGTGCGTAAACGTGACCGTTGAAAGTGAGGAGGCCATTGACAGTTTGTCACAGTGAGAGGCAGGAGTGGAAGGAGGTAGGGAGTTTGCTGGAGAGGGATTGGAGGGCCGCAAGGGCCATGGCGTCAGTTTTACAGCCTTTTTGATTTGGCTGGTGAGGAGAGTGTTGATGGAGAAGATGAAGAGGTCCATGGGGAGGAGAGTGGTGTCAGAGTTATTGGTTTCCTTGGAATCGTGGTCCAGTCGTCGAGAAAGGGTGTCTGGTCCCACAAGTTGGGCAGTGGGAGTGTATGAGAACTTCAGGTCAAAGTTGGCAAGGTCAAGGAGCCAGCAAGCTTGACAATGGTTCAGGTCCTGGGGTTTGCAGAAGTATGTGAGGTTTTTGTGGTCGGTGAAGACCTGGACAGGGAAGGAGGAGCCTTGGAGGTAGTGTTTCCATGCTTGGAGGGCACGGATGACTGTGAGGAGTTTGCGGTCATGTATGTCATAGTTTTGCTCAGTGGGGAGGAATGACTGAGAGATGAATGAACAGGGCTTCCATTCCCCATTCTCATCAAGCTGTTGGAGGATGCCTCCTATGACAAACTTGGAGGCATCGGTGGCAATGGTGAACTGCGTGGAGGTGTTGGGGAGCTGAAGGATGGGTCGCTCGAGGAAGCACGCCTTGAGGTTTTCAAAGGTGGTTTGGCAGTCGAGAGTCCAATCCCATGGTTGTACCTTCTTGGTGAGGTCAATGAGGGGGCGTGCAACAGTAGAGTAGTTGGTGATGAATCGCCAGTAGAAATTGGTGAATCTGAGGAAAGATCGGACTTGCTTCATGGTTGTGGGGGAAGGCCATTTAGAGATGCCTTCAAGTTTGATGGGGTCCATGGTGACATGGCCAGGATGGACGATTATCCCAAGATATTTGACTTCCTCAGTGGCGAACTTACACTTTTTGAGTTTGAGATGTAGGTCTAGTTCAGTCATCTGCTGGAGGACATGCTTGGTATGCTCAGTGTGGAGGGTGTTGTTGGGGGAGAAGATAAGGAGGTCATCCATGTAGATGACTAGCCATCCTTTTGTGATCATGTCATGGAAGGAGTCATTTATGAAATGCTGGAATGTGGCTGGGGAGTTAGTCAGTCCAAAGAACATTACATTGGATTGGAAAAGTCTGCAATGGGTGACGAAGGCAGCTTTTCACTGGTCTTTGGATTTGATTTGGACATTGTTGTACCCCCATTGTACATCAAACTTGGTGAACTTTTTGGCGTCCTGGAGTTTGTCAATTAGTTCTGAGATTAAGGGTAGGGGATAGGCGTCCTGAATGGTGGCCTCGTTGAGTTTTTGGTAGTCTTGGCAGGGCCAGAGACCACTGTCCTCTTTATGGATGAAGAAGAATGGGAAAGCCTGTGGGGAGTTAGACAGGGAGATTTTCCCTGCAGCTAAATTTTCATCAATGAACTTGTCTGCAGCTTCCTTTTCCATGGGGGAGAGAGGGTATACTTTCCTGACATTCAGGACAAAGTTGGGTTTTACCATGATCTCATGGTCATAGGGTTGACTCAGAGGAAGGTGGTCAGCTGCATCCTTGGAGAATACAGATGCAAATTGTTGGTATTTGGGGGAAAGCATGACCTTGGGGGTGTTGAGAGCTTCAGCTTTAGTGAGCTCAGTGGCTTGGGTAATCCTGGCGATCTGCAAGGCTCGGAGGAAACAGGATCCACAGCGGAAAATTTGGAAGATGGATCGGTTTTGGGCAGCAGTGTTCATGAAAATGTCCTTGGTGGTCCACTCGTTGTAATTACAGAGGTGTTCTTGGGAGAGGGTTTGTACAGGTATGGTGTTGGGTTTGTGAACAGGGAAGGTGTAGACCTTGTTGTGTTGGTCTTGGTCTGATCAGACCTTTTCTCTGCAGAGTTTGGATTGGTCCATGGTTTCATCAAGGGATAGGGTTCTTTTTGACCAGTCGATCTTGGGGTTATTAGTGCAGAGCCAAGGGAGCCTGAGGATGACATTATCTCATCCGAGGTGCATTAGATGGAGGAGGACTTGGTGGGTGAGTCCTCCGATGATAATGAAGAGGGAGGTGGTGTGGGTAATCTTCCCTTTCTGGTTGAGGGATCCATCAGCATTTCAGGCCAGGATCGGGGTGGAGAGCTTTGTGGTGGGTAATTTGTGTTTTGCCATGAATGCTCAGTCGATGCAGGATATATTTGCCCCACTGTCTACAAGGGCTGAAGTGTCGACGGTTTTCTTGGTGTACAAGGGGCAAACTACTTGAATAGGGATTTGCATTGATTTGGTAGTCGCAGTTACAAGTACAGAGTTTACAAAGGAAGGGGCTAATGTCAAAGTAGGCTTCCTTGTCAAAAATCCTGGAGGAAAACTGCCTTTACACATTCCTTGTTGTCATTTTCATTGTCATTGTCCTCGATCTCTTGGAGACAAGAAATCTCTTCTTCGGTTACTTTGGCAACCTTCTTGGTAGGTCAGCTAGGAGTACCTGTGGGATACTGTTGGGGAAAAGCGGGACATTGGAGGGAGGAGTGGCTGGATTGTTGGCATTGGAAGCAGAGTTTCTTCTCAATGCATCATTTCCTTTCTTTGGGAGTTAGTTTCCTAATTGTTCGGACGACATCCACGTCCATGGTGTTGGGGTCCTTTCATGGGGAGTGGGATATCGAGGGGGTGTTCTGGGAGGTAGGATGGTAAGTCCTCTTGGCAATTTCTTGGATTCACTCCCACATGGTCTGGAAATGGGTCGCCTTCTTGTATCAGTCCTCAATGGTAGTCGGCAGGGATTCCATGGAATAGATTTTCATCATCAAGGGTTGCAGTAACCCCATGGAGAGATAGGTGATGAGGATATTGTCGTCTGTTATCTTAGAGACGACGATGTTGTTCCAGAAGTCGGCGATGTACTTGGTAAGAGAGGAGTCGTAGGTCCCTTTCTTCTTGGTCATTCATGTGGTGGTGAGCCAGGCGATGGCATTGCCAGTCGAGTCTTGATGCTCAAAGGTGGTCTTGAAGTCCTGGACGAAGTTGGGAAATGTTCCCAGGGTGATGATGCCAGTAGTCATACATTTCTGGCAGAAAGTGGCAGCCCATGTGGTAGCAGATCCCTTTATCATATGTGAGAGGGCGAAGGCGATTCGTTTAGCATCAGTGTCATAGACGTCCTCATTAATGAGGAGGTAGAATTGTACAGTGTGGAGCCACTGCATGGATGTATCAGAGGACCCATCAAAGGGTGTAGGGGCTCCAAGATGGAGTTTCTTTTCTGTGGACATAGTCTTTCCAGTTGGAGGTGACCGAGGGAATGGGGGATGTGTTTGAGATAGAGGGTACCCAGTGAGCACTGGGTGGGGGGTAGGTCTGGGAGGAAGAGGAAAGATGGGTTGTGTGGTAATGGGAGTGGGAGATGGAGGGGTAGGAACTCTCAGAAGGTTGAGTTGGGCAGAAAGGTCGTGGGAGAGTTGGAGAGTCTCCTCTTGTTCTTCATGGATGGTGGGGTTGACATCTTGATTGGAGTGATCAAGGGACGAGGGGAATGAAGGTTCGGGGGACAATAGTTGGTCAGAGATAATACCTCGGGGGAGGAACCACTGGGTAGGGGTTCTGGAATCAATGGTGGCATGTTGCCCAGGGAATCACTCCATTCAGGCTGATGGTGGGAGTGTGGTGCGCAAGTGTCCAGGGAATTACCCCATTCAGACTGATGGTGGAAGTGGAATGAGGAGTGGGGACGACCTAGTAGTCGCCTGTAGGGAAGAAGCTTAGTCTTTTGTTACGTTGGGCTAGGACCAACAGGGTCTCAAGTGAGTAGCAGCCTCAACGAAGAACGAATGAGGTGGTCAAAGATATGCACACTGATAGAGGACTTTGGAGTATGATGAGGCAGAGGTCCAATGTCTAAGCCCAGAGACGAGGAATACTCATTGGAAATTCCTGCGGAGTCACAAAGGCAGTCCAAGGGGATTCCTTGACTCAGGACGAAGGAGTACAAGAGACTCAAGGGAAAGTCCCTTAGTCGAGTGTTGTTGCCAATTCAGATGACAATGAGAGGAGCAAGGAGGAGGTGAAGCAACTCATAGTATTTGAGAAGACTAAGCTTAAGGAATACATGCAGGGCAATCATGACTTAAGTAGTGCTACCTAATGGATTATGTAAAGGGATGCGTCAGCATCAGAGATAAGGAGTGAGTCAGCTGATAAGGGCTAAGTCACGATGAGTCATGGCTCTTAATACAATGGTTCTGAAGAAGGCCAGTCATCAGCAAAAGGTGGAAGGAACCAGGGAAATGGTATGCGGGGTAGCGATGGCATACCTGATGTCCAAAGGCAGTGAGGACAGAAGTAGACATAGCTAAGTGAAGAGAAGAAAAAAAAAGAGATATGTATCCATGATCATAACAGGCTAAGGGGCGAAGGTCTCCATTGGGATCTGGTTGCCTGAGGACGGCGCCAGTGGCTGACAGGGAGATATTGGTCATAAGGGAGAATGGTTTGGAGGGGTCAGGAAGAGTGAGGACAGGGGCGGAGCAGAGGGTGGAAATGAGGGAGTGGAACACGTCTTGTTGGAGGGAGGTCCAATTCCAAATTTTGTTTTTTTGTGTGAGGGACACTAGAGGGGCAATGATATTGGAAAAGTTGGGGATAAATTTCCTGTAAAAGTTGGTGAACCCAATGAAAGATTGGATGCCCATGACAGTTGTAGGGGGTTTCCAGTCCTTGAGAGCAGAGAGCTTGTGAGGGTCCATTTGTACTTTGCCATTCCCAATGATCAGGCCAAGATATTCCATGGTTGGAGTGTCGAAGGAGCATTTGGAGAGCTTGAGTGAGAGATTGTGTTTGCATAGATGAAGTAGGACGTATCAAGTGTGTTTGTGATGAAAGGAGAGGGAGCCCTTCATACAAATGCCAAGGTCATCCATGTAAATCTTCAGCCATCATTTCACGATTATGTCTGCAAAGATGTGATTCATGAATAACTGGAACATGGAAGGGGCATTAGAAAATCTGAAGAACATCACTGTAGGTTCAAAAAGCTCTAAGGGGGTGATAAATGTGGCTTTCCATTGGTTGTCTTCACAGATTCGGATGTTGTTATACCCCCAGCAGATGTCTATCTTGGTAAAGTGGTTGGTGTCCTTCATATCATCTATGAGGTTGGAGATGAGGGGTAGGAGGTAGGTGTTTCAAACAGTGTGGGAGTTTAAGTAGCGATAATCCTGGCATGGGCAAAGTGTCCCATCTTTCTTGGGGACGAAAAAGAAGGGAGAGGCTTGAGGGGATTTGGATGGGACAATGCGACCTGTTTTGAGATGCTCTTCAATGAATTCCTTGAGGGATTCCTTTTCTTTTGGATTTAAGGAATAGATCTTAGCAATTTTCGGGATGAAGAAATCTTTGAGGTCGATGGTGTGGTCAAAAGAGCAATGGGTTGGAAGGACATTATGGGTGGATTCTGTGAAGACATCAGTGAAATCTTTGCAGAAGTCGGGGATGGTAGTAAGCAGGGGGGTTGACTTTTGGGCAATTTTGGTGGAGATGGTTAGTTTGTAGATTTCTTCCTCCTCAACCTCCTTTGGAGGGGGGCACTCACAAAGAGTCCTCTCAACTCTCTGGGGAGATGTTCAGATGGAGATGGTGTGCATCTTCCAATCGATGCAGGGGTTCCATTTAGTGAGCCAGGGCATGCCCAGGATAATCTGGGGATTTTTTTGACAAAGAACGAAGAGAGTTTTGATGGATGAAAAAGAGCCCTGGGAGATAGTGGTTGTCGTAGTCCAGCGGATAGTCCTGGTGGAATTCAGAGTCCCATTGACATTATAGGCCAGGATCGGGATATGAACTGGGGAGAGATGGAAGGTTCCCCTGGGTAAGAGGCAAGGGTCAATGAAGTTTCCTGTTGCACCCAAGTCAATGAGGGCAGAGGTTTCAATGTTTTGTACTTTGACATCAAGACGAAGGGTTCTATTTCTTTGCAATGCTATGAGTACATGGGTAAAATCTAGGGAAGAAGACGTCAAGGCAGCTTCCCTTCTCAAAAATCCTTTGCTTTTTGTACATTGGCAAACTGGATGGTGTTCACCTGCACTGTTTCCTTGTCTTCATCATAACATATTTTGAGGATGGAGAGGATTTTGGCTTGGTTTTGCCAGTGGTGCGGAGAGAGTTTACATACTGTTGAAGGGGGGATGGTGAGATGGGAGTTGGAGAGGATGTGGACGGGAGTGATGGAGCAGTGGTGGTCATGGTTCAGATGTTCTGGGGGCGACTGAGATTTTTCCTGCAACTGTGGGTGTCATACCTGATGGTCCTGCAGTGAAAGCACCATCCTTCCTTGATGCACTTGGCTCGTTCTGTGGGGGTGAATTTTGTCAGGGTAGTGGATGTGTTGACATCCATGGTGTTGGGGTCTCTGGGGGTGTGGTTGTTGAAGGAGAAGGAGGAAGGGGTGGTTCCAGCATGTAACGCTTGGATTCTCATTTTCTGGGCATGGAAGGTTTTGGCCTTGGTTATCCAGTCAGTGATGGTAGTGGAGATGGTCCCCATGGACAGGATCATGGTGGTGATCTGTTGGTCGAGACTCAAGGCGAAGTGGTCGATGAGGGTGGTCTCATCTGTGATGTCAGATTTCCCAGTGAGATTCTGAAAGTCAGTAATGTATTGCTGAAATCCGTTGCTAGAGCAGGTGATCTTCTGGTGTAACTTGGCCAGTTCAAGATGGGTGGCTTTGATGTCATAGGAGAAGAAGGTGGTTTTGAAGTCTTTGATGAAGTCTTTGAAAGACTTCCCAGAGATGATGGTGGGGTTGGCCATCTTGTCATACCATGCTTCCACGAATGAGGCTCCTCTGCCAGTGGGCATTTTGTTGAGGGCAGTCATGATCTTCTTGGGGTCTCCAGGGTAGAGGTTCTGGTTGATCAGGAAGTAGGCATTTATGGCCTTCATCCATCAGGAGGTGTCAGAGGGAGTTCTGGAGAAATCAGTGGAAAGGGCAGCTTTTAGTTCAGAGGGCATAGTGGGTAAGGGTGAATGAGAGATGTTGATTGGACTGGGTTGACAAAGGGGTGGACTGGGTTGACAGGGGAGTGGACTGGGCTGGGGGTTGTTTGGTTGTTGGGCTTTGGGTGATGGTGTGAAGAATGGGTCAAGGAGTGGAGTTCTACTAGACCCAGTGATTTGTCTCGAGGATAGTTGATATTGGATCAGGTCTGGGAGTTTGGAGTTGCTTTCTCCAGGGACTTTGAATGATGTGGTGAGGGGGTGGTGGGTCCTTCACCTAAAGAGGTGGGACCAAGAAGAATTCTTGATCTTTTGTTATGTGTAGCATTACAATGGGGACTAGGACTTGAGGGAGGATGGCTATCAGGCAATACTTACAAAGAGACCAATGTCTGATAGAGATCCGGCTGGGACGAGGTCGTAGGCTCAGGGAATTCTAGGGCAACTGTCTTGCAGGGATTAAGACTGCAAGAGGCATGACTCAGAGTGCAACTTAGGGAGGAACTTTGGAGACTCAAGATGGTATGCTAATATTGCACAGATCAAGAATAGAGACTTTACACATGCCAGACAACAGGTAATTATAGAGTGGGAGATTACACAGACCAGGAGAGAATAAGGGAAAATAGCAGAGGAATGGAAACAACTATGTATGGAAGAACTTAGTTAGGAGTGTTAGTCCACAGGGATAAGTACCAAGGGAATGGTACACTATAGGAGCTGAGATAAGAATAGCATCGAAGGTCTGCTGATGAAAAGGTAAGAGACATGTGCTTGAGGGATGCAATGTCCATAGTATGAGACTATGAATGAGAAGTGAACAAGGAGGAGAACATGATGATGAGGAAGAAAAATCATAACAAATTCCATTAGAGGAATGTTCATACTTTGCCAGCCTTCTCTTGAGATAACCCCAGAGATGTTCAATGGGGTTGAGGTCAGGAGACTGTGCAGGCCACACCATGGTCTCAAAATCCTGCTCTTCTAGCCACTCCTTCACCTTTCAACAAGTGTGCTTGGGGTCATTGTCTTGCTGAAAGATGATCTCAGGTGGATCAAGACCATAATACTGGAGAGTATTCAGTAGATCATCCTTCAAAATCTGAAGGTAGAGGTTCCCATCCATTCTACCATCAATCTTAGCAGCATAGCCAACTCCCTGCCAAGTTATACACCCCCATACCATTACAGATCCTCCTTCAAATTTCACAGTTCCTTGCACTAGCCTGTCACTGAGGCCCTCATCTGGCTTTTTCCACACCTATTTGTGCTCATCTGACCCTAGGCGATTGATTTTGGTCTCATCAGACCATATGACCTTCTTCCAGTCATCTATAGTCCAATCCTTGTGAGCAATAGCAAAGTCCAAGTGAGCCTTGCGATGCTTAGCAGAGAGTAGGGGACATTTGGACTTGACTACAGCCTTCATCCCAGATTTCTTCAAGTGGTGATGAATGGTGTTAGGATGGAGAGGCTGGTTAATGACATTGGAGAGTGCTTTGGTCACCTGGACAGCATTCTCTGCCTTGTGA